>RJWJ010001921.1:0-113651 GCA_004363605.1 Indri indri
TTTTTTTTTTTTTTTTTTTTTTTTTTTTTTTTTTTTTTTTTTTTTTTTTTTTTTTTTTTTTTTTTTTTTTTTTTTGAGACAGAGTCTCACTCTCTTGCCTGGGGCGAGTGCCGTGGCGTCAGCCTAGCTCACAGCAACCTCAAACTCCTGGGCTCAAGCGATCCTCCTGCCTCAGCCTCCTGAGTAGCTGGGACTACAGGCATGTGCCACCATGCCCGGCTAATTTTTTCTATATATATTTTTAGCTGTCCAATTAATTTCTTTCTATTTTTGGTAGAGACGGGGTCTCGCTCTTGCTCAGGCTGGTTTCGAACTCCTGAGCTCAGAACGATCCGCCCGCCTCGGCCTCCCAGAGTGCTAGGATTACAGGCATGAGCCACCGCACCCGGCCCTTTCACAATCTTAATCATGTCTTTTGGTGCACACAATTTTTTAAATTTTGGTGAAGTCCAATCTCTTGTTTTCCTTCATCTGATGTATTTATTTTTCCTTCATTCCAGAAAGATATTTTCGCTGCATATGAAATTTTGTGCATTTCTTTGCAGCACTTTAAAAAAGTTGTTTCCTTGCCTTCTGCTTTCTCACGAGAAAATCCACAGTCACTCAGATTGTTCCCCTATATGTAACGTGTCGGTTTTCTCTGGCTACTTTCAAGATTTTTTCATTGTCTTCAGGGTTTGGCAGTCACTGTCGTTTCTTATAATTTACTAATATTCCATTGTATACATATACCAAATTTTAATAATCCACTCATGAATTGACGGGCATTTGGGTTGTTTCCACATGCTTGCAATAGTGAATTGTGCTGCCATAAACATTCGGGTGCAGGTGACTTTATTATAGAATGTCTTTTGCTCTTTCGGGTAGGTGCCTAATAGTGCTATTGCTGGATCGAATGATATTTCTATTTTTAGCTCTTTGAGATATGAAGATGTTGGGAAGACCCTTTCAGACATCGGCCTAGGCAAGGAATTTTTTAAGAAGACCCTCAAAGCTATCACTGCAGCAACAAAAATAAATAAATGGGATCTGATCAAATTAAAAAGCTTTTGCACGGCCAAGGAAACTATCATTAGAGTGAATAGACAGCCTACAGAATGGGAGAAATATTTGCTTTCTACACATCTGATAAAGGACTGATAACCAGAATCTATCTAGAACTTAAAAAAATAAACAAGAAAAAAAATCAAACCTTTTTTTCACTAAACTTGAAAAAAGAATGGCTAAAAACTACTCAAACATTTTTTTAAAATACCATATTCTTTTTCCTCTCCTTCTGAGATGTCAGTGGTAGAAATGTCAGATCCTTTGTTTTTTTGACATATAACCTTGAGGCTGTCTTCATTTTTAAATGTAGTTGTCCTCTTCGCTGTTCAGATTGGGCAGTTTCTTCCGATCCACCTTCAAGTTCATGAACTCTCATTCTCCTGTTGTTCTCATTCAGTGAGTTTTTAAAATTTCAGTTATTGCATTTTTTAGTTCCTAAATTTACATTTGATTCTTTTTTATTTTTTTCATTTCTTTACTGAAACTTTCTATTTTTTTTTCATTCACGTCAAAAGGGTTCACTCTAACTTCTTGGAGTTTGGTTAATAATAACTGCTTACGAGGTCTTGTCTGATAGTTCCAATGCCCGTGTCATCTCAGCCTTGGCATCTGTTGATTGCCTTTCTCCATGTGAGAGATTGAGACTTCCCTGGGTTGGTCTATGTTGAGCAATTTAAGGTTGTGTCCTGGATATCTTAGATGTTATCTTATGAACTCTGGCTCTTATTGGCGTCTTACAGAGAACGTTCATGATTTTGTTTTAGCAGGCTACTGACCCAGTGAGGTTCTGGCCACAGGTTCCTACCCACCTTCTGTGGACTGTGGTTCCGGTATTGGTCCAGTTTTCAAAGACTTTTCAGGTTGATTTGATGTGCACCCCACTTGCCTCATGCAGTAGTCAGTCTCCATGTTTTACCCGCTAGGTGGGGTCCACACGTGCACAGTCAGAATTGAGCCCGGAGGTTAGTACACAGCTGGGTGGTCACACCGTCTTCAGCCTCCTCTTCTTCGTTCTCTCCCTAACACTTTCTGGCTCCTATGGGCCCCCTTCCTTGTGTGTCTAGAAAGCAGGGCTTTAGTTTCTCTGCTCTTGCCCACAACAACATCTGTCTCTGGGGCCAAGAAGGGAAAAGAAAAAGGGAAAAAACAATGAGGGTTTCACCTACACTCTTGGGACCACAGTTCCTCTAATCAGAGAGGTTTCTCTCCCGAGAGAGTTTTAGAGCCTGCCTGGCTGCTGCTGCTGCTGCTGAGGGAATTTCCCAGAAGACGGGGTGGGAAAGAATGGAGAAACCAAAGAAAATGCCAGGGGATTTCCCCAGGGCTCTATGACCTGTAGCAGCCTCCTTTCGCACTCCTCAGACAGAAATAGAGGACTTCTCTTGGAGTTCTTTCCCTCCTGTCTACACCTGGTGCATGGTTCCGGGTTTTAGTCTGCTTATGAGTCCACACCAGGGGATGCTAGAGGGAGAAGGCCTAGGAAACTCATTGCCAGTTCCATGGTGCTTCGAGTTTGGTTTCTTTCTCTGCTACCATCTACTTTCCAGAGTCCTCGGAAAGCTGCTCCATGAGTTTTGCCAGGTTTTCATTGCATTCAGAGGGTGGGTCAGAGCAGGGTGTGCTTACACCATCTTGTAGGGACCCAGAAGTCCGTGTGTGTGTGTATGTGTGTGTGGTGCACGTTCAGTATAAACGGAGACCTTCTCAGTCTCTCACAGATCTGGAGCGAAGGGAATGAGAGCAGGGACCTAACTTCCATTGAGCATTGACTGTGCGCCAGGCACGTAGTCCATTACTCCACACCGGTAGGAGGAAAGTGTGGTATTGTCAACACCATCGTATAGTGGGAGAAAGTTAGGCTCAGATGGAGCAGTTCAGGGGCATCTAGAGACTGAAGGTGTGTACCACGGTCGGTGTTAGAAAGAAAGATCCAGCAAGTTCTGTCAAAAGGGAAGAGACTAAAGGCCCATGTCTGATGTCCCCCTTTCCCTCTCTCTGCAGGGTAGAGGAAGGCGATGCTGTGATCGCACATCCCGGGATGGTGTGCATCATGGTGAGGCTGCTTCCGAGGCTGTACCATGGAGATCACCCACAGGTACCTTTTGAAAAACACGCGTTTTGTCTTTGTCACATGACTGACCTTTTAGACTCCTTCTGGCCCAAGACTCCTGTTTCGTTTTTCCTTTGTTCCCCAGTGCCCTGGGTTAGCAGAGCCACCTTTGGGAATCACCTCTTATGGGGAAGCCCCAGTCTGTCCTTGGACCCTTGACTGAGTTGTACCCACCCTTCCAAGGCCATCAAAACAGACCACTTCTGTTGGCAAACTGACCTTTCTGTTGTTAAAACAACAGCCAAACAAGGAACAACTGAAAATGATGGCACCTTCGTGAGGCAGGTCCCAGGTGCCAGGCACAGTCCTGGGTACTGATGGGTGGGCCCAGGAGTCTTCCACTCACCGACACATTCGTTCCTCCCATGGGGGCTGCAGAGACCCCGCCCTGTGCTCTGTGTGGGGCATGCAGGGCTGGCAAGATGGGCACAGACACTGTCCACAGAGCCTGCACTATGGTGGGGGCCGGAAGTGGTGATGGTGCCGACAAACTAAATCAATGAGCTCACAAAGGAACATATGATTATGAATTGTGACAAGTGATATTAAGAGGAAAAAACAGGGTGCCAAGGGAATAAGGGGAATGGAGGTAGGGACAGACCTAATTAGATATAACTTAGATGAAGGGGTGGAGGTCAGGGAAGCCATGTCTCAGATGGTGACGTTTAAGCAGCACCCTGGAAGATGAGTAGCCATGAACCTGGCAGGCAGGGGCTTGCTGCAGGTGGCCGGGGCAGGAGCAAAGTGGGCGAGCTGGAAACGGGGCAATGGGACAGGCAGGGCTGGAGGGGCCTCGCCAACGTGCAGTTCATCCCAAGGGTAACAGGAAGCCTCTCTCAAGGGGATGGAGGAGGACACTCTCAGGTTTTGTATTAAAAATGCCATATGGACTGTTTGCTGGGGGAGGGACTGGGAATTGGGGTTGTGGGGAAGAGGTGAGGGGTGGCAGGTAGGAAGCTGTCTGCGGTCCAGGTGATGCCTGGGGGTAGCCGAGTTAGGGTGGTGTCTGTGTGAAGGTGTGAAGAAAGGAGTCAAGAGACCCTCTCAGAGATAGATTCTGCGCCCCTGAGATGAATGGGATGCAGGCACTGGGAAGACAAGGAGTTGAAGGGGACCCTCGAGTCTCTATCCTGGCAGGACTAGCAGCCCCATTGCAGGAAGCAAGCTGCTAGGGGCAGGCGTGGAATAGCAGAGTAAGGCAAAATCTGAGCAGGTACTCTGCAGTGGAGGATTAAAGATCTTAGGGAAGAGTCGAGGAAGACTGGAAAACGTATCACTGTAGGTTTATCAGCAGCAGACGGAAGGGAATTAATTGAAGTGAGTTTATACTGTGTCCCAGGCATGGTGGGGTGGGGAACCTGTCACCTCGAGGCCACATGTTGCCTTCTGGATCCTTGAGTGTGGCCTTTTGACTAAATCCAAATTTTACAGAACAGATGCTTTTATCGAACGGGGTGCAGCAGAGAAAGATGAAGCTTTTCTTGCCTCCTCTGGTGCTTAAAAAGAACAATCTTGAAATCAGAAGGCCGCGAGTTCTCCACCCGACCCTTTCACTGCTTCTGTAATCCTAATTGCAGTTTTTTGGGGGTATCCTTGTCTCCATTTTAACCAAGGGGGAAATGTAGATTCAGATAATTTAAAAGACTTTTAAGGATTCCCAGTTGGTGGACCTGATATTGAATCTTGTCTTAGCTGGTGGCAGGTCTCCGGGTCTCTCCCATGCACAGCCGTGGCTTCCACAGGAGGAACAGTGGAGGCCTGTCCCCTCCAGGAGGCGACCGAGGTCCAACTTTGCTTTGTCCAAGGGTTAAAAAGGAGCCAACATATTTTAGGAAGAAATGACAACTGGTTGGCATTATTTATCCCAGCCTGTGAATGACAGTGACATTAGGAAGTCCAAATTCAGGCGAGAAGTGAAGTAGAGGAGCGGAAGCCTTGATGTGTAGGGACAGGAACCGTTTCCATGAAGGAAAATCTGGAGTAATTGGCACAGGAATGAAAAAAGCCTAACTAGGTTCCATGTCCCCATGTCCTTTGGTGACTGGAATTCTGGTTCTGGTTCTGGTTCTGGTTCCTGTCCCTCTGCTGGAGAGTGACTCTATGTGGCTGTGACACCAGTGAGCGGGGATGCGTGGAGTGGTGAGATGGACTGCACTGCACAGTGTTAGACGTTGGGAGGACAGGAGGGGGCCGGGATAAAATGGGATGGAAAGTCAACAATAAGCACGCCATTGTTCCTTGTGCTTCTGAGGGTCAGGGATGCAGGCAGGCACAGCAGGAATGGCCGGTCTGTGCTCCACAGGGTGCTGGCTGGGTTGGACCTCCCAAAACAGCCTCTTCTTCGTGGGGATGGCACCTCAGCAAGGCTGGCTCACGTTGGCTCCCCTGGGTCGTATACCTAGGCCTTGGTTCAAGCTGTTGGTGGGCTCCTGGGCTCCGCCACCCAGCCCTCTCCATCTGGCCTCTATCCGTGTCCCTCTGAGTGGATGCTCCATCAGGGCACACAGCAGCCCTGGGCTCCCGTGGCCACAACAGCAGAAGCTTCCATGCTTCGAAGGCTTGGGCTGGAACAAACCAGCCTTTCTTCCACAGCATTCTGTTGGTCAAAGCGAGTCGTGGGCTCAGCTTCGACTCAACAGGGAGGGACATACCCTTCCCCCACTGAGGTGAGGGGTGACATGTGTGTACAGGAGAGAGAGACTTGTTGGGGCCATCTGTAAAGAACAGCTACTATAATTGCCTTAAGCATCTGACTGATGGATAAAAACATTCAACCCCTAAATCCAGTGTCTTCTAGCCAATGAGTTATTAATACCTAAAGTCCAGGACCTTACCTTGTTTACCTTAGTATTCAAGACAGGACCTACTGGAGAAAATTAAAAACTAATACACGTTGGAGGTTGCCTCTGTGCCGAGAATGTTATTTTGCCAATCTTCACAATGGCTCTTTGAAGTCTGTGAGGTGCTTCCCATTCTGCAGGTGCTAGAGGCTTAGGAAGACTGTGTGATTCCTGGTGTCACAGTGAGGGAGCCTGGTGAGGGAAGATCCGAAAGTCGCGCTGGCCCAAGCTCCAGACATGTCTGATGAACAGGCCTCTGACCTTTGCAGCTCTCACAGAATGCAGGGGCATTCATTGTAGGCATTGTACACCTTTCCAGGTGCAGTGGCCTTATTGTGAGGACGTCCAGCTTCCTTGGCCATATTTCATACAGTGCAGTGCCCTTGCAGTTAGAACCCAGCTGGTCTTGGTAGTCAGATGATCGCTAATGGATGCATTCCTTGAAAATCCACTGCAATAATGACTGATGAAGTGACACAGAGAGGACAGTGGCCTGTCTTACGCCCTCGTACAGGCACAGAAACTGCATGGCTGGAGTTTCAGATCTACTCCTTGAGTTGTCACAACACTGTGTAGGGAAGAACTTCTACTATTTGCTCATCCTTTGATGATAATTAGACAAATTAAGCATGCAAATGAGAATTCCATTTGGTATGCTTTCTCTCTATTCGGGTCATAATGAGTAATTTAGGAAAAAGTCTAATCATCTTGCACTGTCAAATATGCAAATGAAATGTAGTGGTGCATTTTTTCAAATATTTCTGCAGATGCCAAATCAGCAGCTATTAAAAGTTGGATAATTACAGTAATTAATTTCTGAAAGGAGGTGGAGGAAACCTCATAACAGCAGATAGAGTAGTACATCAAATGAGAAATGAGACCACACAAAAAAAACGCTGAAACAAAACTGACTGCGGGCCTCCGCAGATTTTGGTGCAGGAAAAAGAGCGGGGAGTTTCAGTAGATGGCAGTGTTACTAAAAAGATGGAGAGTGAGTTCCTGTCATCATCTAGGTCTGCTTGACGGTTGCTAACACTCCCTACACTCTTACCCACTTTACATTACTCACATGCTCTTCCTCCCTCAGGGATGACGAGTTGATGGCTTTCCGAGGTACAGATGTCATCTGAGAGGCCACTATTTAAATAACCTTATGAGCGTTCTGTTCTCATTTATTTCCAGTTGTGGCCACATGACATTTGTTCTGCGAATGAGCTGGAAGTGTTTCCCCCTCTGAAATGGCAGAACTGTGAGCTGCTCTTGGAAACAGATAATCCAGCTGTTTTGCTGCCTCTGGCATCGCTGGTATAAAAAATTGGGTGGTGGGAATTTTACTGTGCACAGGGCAACGATAGAGTCCACCTCGGTCCTCTCGGAGCTGAATTTGCCCCAGAAAGAAACCGCTATTTGGGAAGAAAGATACTTTCCCTTTCTAGCATACTCAGAAGCCAGGAGGTAGGGGTGAGGCTGTGGGCTAGAGCTCTGACCAGTATTGGAAGGGCTCTCCAGGCCAAGCACCACCCCCTCCTCCAGCACTGCGGCCTTTACACAGGTCTCGGCCGAGGGGTATTTGCTGTGCACGTGACAACAGTGACACAGAGGGTCGGAGGCCAGGTCTAGTTTAGCCGAGGTGTAACTCAGCCTGTTGCTTCTGTGAATAATTACAAAACACCTACTGTGTGTCTCCAGCGATCCACAGACAAATGTTGCAGGAACTCATACTCTGGGTTTGCGGGTGGGAGGTGGAGGAGCGTGGAAGACAGTAAGGAAACTTCCTGACACCTGTAACAGAGGCTTGCCCACAGGGCCTGGGGACATGGGGCAGGGGAAAAGCCACAGAGAGGTGGGACACCAGAGCTAGGGTTTAAAGAAAAGGTGTGCCCATGCCAGATCAGGGAGAGGAGGGAGGGAAGAGAAGCTCAGACACGGAGGGAAACACAAACAAAGATGCCTACGGGGGACTTTTAATAGTTCAGCGGGGCTGGGATAAACCACATGGGTGGAAAGGCAGCGAGGCGGGCTGGGAAGGTCAGTGGAAGCCACATTGTGAAGGGTGTTGAATGCCGAGCCAAGAGAGTTGGACTTTATTGGGTTACCATCCATTGACATCGTCATTGTTGTCATCATCGTCATCATCATCACCACGTTTAATGAACACCCACTGTAGGAGGGTCAGAGTTCAGGCTCTGAGGACAGCAGATTGTGGTCACGTCTCAGCTGTGTCACTTAGCAGTCACAGATTCATGGGAAAGTTATTTAACCTCTTTGATCCTTAACTTCCTTTGCGTAGTGTGGGGGTAATAACGGTGTCATTGTCAGGATCGCATGAAGCAATTCATGAATGTTCAGCATGGCTAGCAGAACATGCACAGCTGTGTGGGAAGGACTTGATGATGGTGTAGTTACTGTTATTACTCACCAAAAACTTTACAAGCATTTTACAATTTTATCTTCATAATTACCCTGTAAGGTGGCTATCAATATTCCTGCTTCATAGATGAAGACTTGAAACTTGCAGCAATTACGTGACAGAGTCAACATTGTTGCTATTGGTGGCCGTGGGGTCAGATCTCCTGCCACTCCCTCCAAGTCACCTTTCCTGAGGGGAAGTGGTAGCCCTGGGCAGTTATGGGAAGGCCATGGCACAGGTGGGCCTGGGCATTAGCAAAACCGTTGTCATCCTCAGTCTGTACCCAGAGTCATTGTTGGGTGGGTCCCAGGAGCCTAATGCTGCTGAGAAGACTCTGCTGCTGTGGAAACCTCTGCACAGTGTGATGGGACATGAAGAAGATCAGGTTCAGGCTGCGTGTATCTATTAACTCATTTGTGCCTAAATTTGGAAAGGGTGCCATTTTCTGGCATTAGCCTATATTTCAAACACACTGAACTAATCCTATGGGTTTCAAATAACTAAAATATTGACAACATTAATAGCCCTGGATAGCATTGCATGAGGGCAGGCTATTTGAAAGGAGAGCCATTTCCTCCAGCAAGGAAATGGGTAAAGTGGGATTCCTGCTTTGTTAAATTATAACACATTAGGCATTTCAGATGTGTTGAGTTTCTGTGGTTCCCATGCTCTCTACCCCTGAGCCCCATCCCCAAAATATTTCTATTATTCATGAGTGGAAAATCTCATATTTTAGTCAAAATCCAGGTGACTTCTCAGGGCAGCCTCTCAAACAGAGCAAACAGGCATAGTGTGCAGGGAGATGAAAGACCAGGAGCGAGCCACTTAGCATGCTGGGTGGGACGGCAGGGGCCCAGTTGTCAAGCGGATTTGTGTCTAGTGCCTTTTACCACCCCTGCTTACGCAACACGCAGGCCACTTCCTTTCTCTGCACCTCAATTCTAGCCACTCAAATTCGGCCTAAGTCAGAGGGGTTAGAGGCAATGTCTTGGGGCCAGAGAGGTGATGGATATGCACAATGAAGCCAGGTGTCAGCAACAGGGAGTGGTGAGGCCGGTGGCCAAAGGGGAGTGCCCGTCCTGCCTAAAGGTGAACACATTTAATTAAGAAGAAATGAAACAGAAGTAAAACCGAACTGTGCTCCCCAATAACACACTTCTATAGGCCGTCAGTTTATAACCCGTATGAGGTCATAAATTCTCTTCTTCATAATTAGTGTGTGGTGTGGTGTTAAAATCATGGGCTTTGTAGTAAGGTTTAGGTTGGGATGCCAGTTCTGCCACCCAGTATCTATATTGCCTTAGGAAATTGATGTAACCTTTTCAAGTCTCAGTGTTCTCATCTGCAAAATGGGCATAATATTTCCTGTAGAGAAGAGTAGCGAAAGCAGAGTTGTAGAGTTTTTTGCAGTCCCTACACTCAGTATGTGCCTGTCAGAGGCTGCTCCACCACACCCCCCTCCCTTCTCTTCTAGCTTTGACTGTATTCTTTAGAGCCTGGGTCATGGTATTTAAAACTCTGAAAATGTTAAATGGAAGGTAATACATTTTAGGAATATTTCCAACTGACATTACACTATTGATAAATTAATAACAGGAAGTTGATATTGAACTATATGTTAATATCTGCTTCTGAGTCAGAAGACTGGGTCTTTCTCCTGCCATGTCTGTACTTTATCAGTGACCCAAGAGAAGCTCAGAGGGTAGCTGGCATAAAGCAGGGGGAGGAATTATCATTCTTTACAGATCTGGAAAAAATAATTCTACGTTTTGTATGGAACCAGAAAAGACCTCGTATAGCCAAAGCAATCTTAAGTAACAAGAACAAAGTGGGAGGCATCAGTCTACCAGACTTCAAGCTCTACTACCAGGCTATAGTAACTAAAACAGCATGGTACTGGCATAAGAACAGAGACATTGACCTCTGGAACAGGACTGAGAATCCAGAGATGAAACCATCCGCATATGGTAATCTAATCTTTGACAAAGCTGACAAAAATATACACTGGGGAAAAGAACCTCTTTTCAACAAATGGTGCTGGGAAAACTGGATAGCTACATGAAGAAGAGTGAAACTGGATCCCCACCTCTCACAAAAATCAATTCAAGATGGATAACAGACTTAAACCTAAGGCATGAAACCTTAAGAATTCTAAAAGAAGATGTTGGGAAGACCCTTTCAGACATCGGCCTAAGCAAGGAATTCTTGAAGAACCCCAAAGCAATCACTGCAGCAACAAAAATAAATAAATGGGATCTAATCAAATTAAAAAGCTTCTGCACTGCCAAAGAAACTATCATTAGAGCGAATAGACAGCCCACAGAATGGGAGAAAATATTTGCTCTCTACACATATGATAAAGGGCTGATAACCAGAATCTATCTAGAACTCAAAAAAATCAGCAAGAAAAAATCAAACAACCCCATCAACAAATTGGCAAAGGAAATGAGCAGAAACTTTTCAAAAGAAGGCAGAATAATGGCCAGCAAACATATAAAAAAATGCTCAACATCTCTAATCATTAGAGAAATGCTAATCAAAACCACAATGAGATAACACCTAACCCCAGTGATACTGGCCTCTATCAAAAAATCCCAAAACAGCAAATGCTGGCGAGGATGCAGAGAGACAGGAACACTCTTGCACTGCTGGTGGGACTGCAAATTAGTGCAACTGCTGTGGAAAAGAATTTGGAGATACCTCAGAGAGCTAAAAATAGAAATACCATTCGACCCAGCAATAGCACTATTAGGCATCCTCCCAATGGAGCACAAAACATTCTATGATAAAGACATCTGCACCCGATTGTGTATGGCAGCACAACTAACTATTGCAAGGATGTGGAAACAACCCAAGTGCCTGTCAATCCATGAGTGGATTATTAAAATTTGGTATATATATACAATGGAATATTACTCAATCATAAGAAACGACAGTGATCCAGAACCTCTTATACTTTCCTGGATTAAACTTAAGCCCATTATCCAAAGTGAGGCACCACAAGATTGGAAGAATGGGCTCTGCTTGTACTTGCCATCAAATTGGTACTAACTGATCAACACTAGGGTGATCACATAGCAGTAATACTCTCCAGGAATTAGGGGGATGAGTGTGGTAAACCTGCAACTAAAGGACACGGGGAGCATTGTAGGGGGAAGGGCATGCCTTTAACACTCGCTTGGGTGAGGCAAAGACATAAAGTGTAACCATAATGTTTGTACCCTCATAATACCCTGAAATAAAAAAAAAAAAAGCAGGGGGAGGAGTTCACCATTGGATGACAATGGGGACGGGAAGGGTCCCTACCAGCTTGAACAATGGGTAAGAAACCATGGGGTCAATGAGTAGCAGAGATAATCCACCTGCACTCATGTCTAAACACACATTCATGCTGGCTGGTGCAGGACAAAAGAATGTGTGAGTCCCAGCGGTTTTAGGGCAAGGTCAAGAATCGTCCCAAGTGGACTGAGGACACAGTATGGTGAATTCCACACTTTCAGGGTGAGTGAGCCCAGTGACAGCTGCAGTCCAGCTGGGTGGTCAGGATGTGAGCTGGGGCACAGCCACGCCCACTCATAGCACCCCGAGGAAGTTGGGACCAGGTGGTGAGGAGCCCTGGAAGGCAGGCTGTCCCCAAAGGGAGACCCCTCACTCCCGATCTAGTGTCACGGCCTGGAGTGAGTGTTGGGATACTGATTTGGGTCAGGCTGGGCCTGGGACCAGAGCTTGGAATGGGTACAAAAATCAGAGGGTAGCCCTGTGATCTGGGGCATCTGGCAGAGGCTGGTTCAGAGACTCAGGGTGCTTTACAGATCAACTGCACCAGAAGTGGGTGAATCCTTAGGCAGCTCTCAAGAGCGAGGTCAGTGCTGGGTCACTGGGCTCTTAGCCCCGTTGGACTGGCTATCTGAAGAGTTCAGGGCTCTGTGCATGGTTGTGGATTGCTCTGTGAGCGGGGGTGGGGCAGGGTCTGGCAGGCAGAAGAGCAAGCGCCTCTGCGTGGCACCCAAGGCCCCTGATGTTGTGTCTCTGCCCTGTGACCCCAGCCTTTCCCCACAAGGCTGTGCTCATGCTCACCTGCATCTTCATACCTGCTGTTCCCTCTCCCAGAAAGACCATTTCTCCTGCCGGCCTGGCTCTCTCTCTCATTATCCTTCAACAATTAATTGGCACATCACGTTTTCTGACCATCCTGTCAGCGCTCTGGGTTAAGTGTACTTCCTGTGTTCTAGAATGTCCTGTGCTTGCACCTAGTGAGCAGCTGTTGTATTTGAGGCAGAGAAAGGCACCGGGGAACAGGGGTTAGCTCACAGTGCCGTGGGGTGGGGAGGAGAAGGGAGACACAGACAGAGGGAAGCAGCCATGGCGTGGCATTTACCGTGATTAAAGAACAGACACAGTGCTGACTGCAACAGTCAGAAAAAGTTTCTTGGGTGAGAGGACATGTGAATTGTCTCTTGAGTAGTAAGTAGAAACTCAGCAAAGAGTGAGATTGAAAAGGACATTTCCAACTTTGGGTATTAGTGGAAGAGGGCATGGTGTATTCAGCAGAGGGTGAGAATGTCACTATGGCTAGAGTACAGGGGAGGGTGGGAAGAAAAGTTGGAAAGAGAGGAATATTTTATAAATGGGAGATCCTGGGCTCCTGTGACCTGGAAGCACTGGCCATCGCATGCATGTAATTTGTAAAAGAAGCAGAAGATTTGGAGCAGGCACCCACTTACCCACATGCATCTTTTTTTTTTTTTTTTGATTTTTAAAAAATGTATTCCATAATATTATGGGGGCACAAATGTTTTGGTTACATGGATTGCTTTTGTACTGCTTGAGTCAAAGTTATAAATGTGTCCATCACCCAGATAGTGCACAGTGTACCCATTAGGTGTGATTTCACCCATCTCCTCCTCCCGCCTCCCACCTGCATGATTTCCATTGAGTTTTACTTCCGTCTGTGCACATGAGTGCTGATCGGTTAGTTCCAGTTTAATAGTGAGCACATGCGGGGTTTGTTTTTCCATTCTTGTGATACTTCACTTAGGAGGATGGTCTCCATTTCCATCCAGATTGTTGCAAAAGGTATTAACTTTTTTTTATGGCTGAGTAGTATTCCGTGATGTACATTGTCATTTTATTAATCCACTCATGAATTGATGGGCACTTGGGCTGATTCCACATCCTTGCAATTGTGAATTGTGCTGCAGTGAACATTCGAGTGCAGGTGTCTCTTTGATTTACTCAAAGGAAAAAAGTCATTTTACCACGTACGTCTTGATCTTAGTTACAAATCTGTCCAAGTGCATTGAGAAAGCCAGGCCCTTTAGATGTGGATTCTGCTGATTCCACGGGAATTACAATTTTTTGCACTTAAACCAAGATCACAAATTCTCAAGGCCGTATGGGCACCACCAATGAGTGTGTCAGGCTGTAGGATGGTGGCAAAATGGAAAGCTCATGCCCATATAACAAGAGAACTAATGCCAAGTAAGCAGCAGCAAGGCCACGGGAACTTGTCAAGTGAAGCACGTCTGTGGGCCCTATTTATCCCTGCCGTCCCATTTATAGTCTTTGATAACATAACTTAAAATGTTGAGCTCACTTAAAGGCTGCCATCTCTTTTCCAAAATCAGCAAATAAAGAACATTTCAGCCAAACTGGAACAAGCAACTAACCCAAATTCGAATAGCTCACTAAAGTCCCTAGTTCTTTCAGAACGTGTGGGAGAAGCAGACACTGGGCATCTCTGATGGTTTTCACGTCTGTGTCAGGACAATGTGGTTAAGGTCCAGCAGATACACGTGTCGGACGCTGGTGTACCCAACACCCAGGCCTCTCTGGAGGGACCCGGCCCTCCTTGGGTTCTGCGGTCATGTTAATCTGGACCAGGAGAGAAAGTGGGGCAAAGAGAGACAAATAGCAATAAACATCCACAGCTGCACAAGGGAGGACTTAAAGGCTAGACGGTTAAGTGGAGAAAGCAGAACACTCCTTAAGGCTGCCCCGAAAATCGCTCTGCGATAATTTGCCTGTGGGTCCAGCCGGGTGAGCCTGTTCTCTGACCACCGAGTCCTAATTGAACCACCATCCCCTTTCCTGCGTTGGAAGTAATATGCGTTAGGAAAATCAATCCATTTGTAGGGGGAGAAACCAGACTGGTTTCCTGCTACTGCTCATATTTTCACTAAAACACTGTTTTACTGGAACCGACATTGAAAAAAACAGCACATTTTATTCAAAACAAGGCAATATTGGTATTGACAGAGCTGCAGTGATAATGAGGACGATCAATTTTCCCTCCTCCATTATGGGGTATTGAGCAATTTTGGAGTAACTTGTGGCATCGTTAGACAAGATCAGCATTTCTCCCTTTTGTAAACTTTTCTTTTTTTCATTTCTTTTTTTTTTTCATATTTAGATTTTATTCATGCTATGGTGCAAAAAAAGAAAAAGGAATAAGAAAAAAATAGGAATTAAAAAAACCCCAAAACCAAAAACGCGAAAGTCCCCAAAGCAGTAAGTGAAGTGCTGGTAATAAAAGCTGGAGTTCGTAGACATTTCTTTTTAATTCTTATTACTAATACATTGTGATGTTGTTTTTACGTCTTGGTTCATATAGACTGCATTTCAACTCTCTCCCTAAACTGAAGGAGTACAGTTACCAAATAATTCTGAGAGGGGATGTTCAAGGCAAGGGGGTGGACGATCCTTTTCTGTTTTGAGGGGAAGGGAGGCAGAGGTGTGGGCTCGGATGGGCGAGGGAAGGGACGGTCAAAGCATCAGAAGGAAGGAGAAAGGTCTGAGGGAGGGAGCCAGGGAATTTGGGTGGATTTCCACATGGAAGAGTGAAAGTGTTGGATTTGGAATCGTTTAGTGCAAATTCGTTTTGGCATTTCCACTTTGGGTTTCTGGTCCCTGTTGGGCTACGCAGCACAGGCTGGCCATGCAGATGCCACATTTGCAGGGAGAGGGGCCATCTCCCCTGAGTGAGGCCTCTCCTCGACATTGGTGACACCATGTGCTCAGGCCAACGACAACGTTGGCAAAATGGTGAGGATTCAGAATGGTAAAATCCTGCCTGGGAGGGATGGGCCCCTGAAAAACCAGCCCAATGTAGTTATATCCTGCCCCCCATTTTAAATCAGAAGGGTTACTGATGACATCTTAGAGACTGGGATTTTCCCGAGTGCCGTCGGTTGGAGGCAGAGCTATGAGAACCGTATGCCCGCGAGGCAGGTGGGAGGATGCAGGGGTGGGCTGTGTGACCCATGCAACTTTTTAAAAGAATCTAGAAACTGACGATAAGCAGTATAAATATGTTTCCCCCTGCATTTTAATCTGTGAAACACGTGCTGCAAAACTGTGTTGGCAGCTGTGGAAGAGCCCTATCTTATTTATCTCTGCCTCTTAGTGATAGAGACCATCTCTGGGCAGAGAGCCCCTCCAGTGACTGCTGTGTAGAGAGGAGGTGGTGGAATGAGGTGACACTGAGCATGAGGTTCAGGGTCAAAGTCAGGTTCTTCCCTGGCCTTCTGGCCCCCTGCTCTGGGCTCAGCTTCCTCATCTGTAAAGCGGGTATGGGGTAATAGTACCTTCCTCATAGGCTTCTCACAGAGACTGCACAATCTGTAAGTGCCAAATGCTTAGAGAAGGGCCTGGCCCATTCCGAACACCCAGGAAATGCTCTCATCCCAGGGTGGAACTTGGCCTCCCAGTGGATGCCAGGCCCAAAGTCCCTGCTCCGTGAAATGTGCGAGAGGCTGCAAGGACCCTCCCCTCCCAGACGCTGTAAATGTTCTGCTGGAGCACGTCTCATCGTGCAGAGACTGTTTGCCTGCTTGCTGTTCTCACCTGTAATCCATGAATCCCTGGAGAGCAGGGACAGTGTCTTATTCATTGTTGATTACCTAGAGCTTTACCCAGAAGCTGATGTTACGGAGCCACTTAATTCTTGTTTGAGGAAGGGGAGGAGGAAAGGAGGCAGGAAGGATCCAGGAAAGCTTTCATAGGCGGGCATGAGGAACGGGGTCTGTGACTTGAAGAGACCAGGCTCCAGTCCTCCTTAGACAGAGCGTGCTCAAATAGTCCCCTTATGGTCCCTCCTGGCGTGACTTCAGTGGGCTAGACACCCGCTGTGTTGTCATACACACGACTCTTTTCTTGGAACCGCAAACTAGGGCAAAGGCATAGACTATGAAAGTTGCTGGTACCTCAGGTTGGGTTCCCTGGAAGTGGAGCCCCAGACAGGGATAGAGGTGTGTGGGATTCATCAAGGGAGGGACCTGGGAGAAGGGAGCAGGGGAAGGGGAAGGAGCTGGCCAGGACGCGCTGTCAGCTGAAGTGCAGCTTCAGCCCCAGCCTGGGAGGGCTCTGAAGCATGAATTGCACAGTCTGAAGGGTGCTGACCTCTTTGGTTTCAGACTGGTATATGCGTGTGATGCATGTGGGTACATATGCGTGTGTATGTATGTGTGTGCATACATGTGTGTGCACACGTGTATGTGTGTATACAGGTGTGTGTGCACACGTGTACGTATGTAGGGGGTTCCATAGCACTCAGGCAGGGCAGTCCTCCAGAGAAGAGGCAGCGTGGTGGGTGCACCGCTCACCTGCAGAAGGAGGTCTGTGTGGGCATCAGCAGCATCCGTGGTAGGAAGGAAAATTCCATTAGGATCCAACCTGTGTCCCTGTCACTTAAGATGGCATCTTATCCAACAATAAAAAAAATTGTGGACTGTCCTAGGAATTTTTGTAAAGGAATCCTGAGCCCATCCAACCCATTTAGGTATCTGTGGAGGGCTGGGAATTCCAAGGGCTTATCTTTTTACAAAGAAAGGATGATTGCAAAAGCAATGTGTGGCATTTGCCTCTAATGCTTACTGAGCCCACCCTGTGCCCTCTGTTCCAAGTGCTTCAAAGGACGTAAAGAGAACGAAGTAGCTGGAAACCTAATAGTAAGATAAGAGCACAGCTGTCCCTGTGACAGGAGGTGCTTATGACCCAGGATGGACAAAGAATGATGGGAGGGTAGGTGGAGGGAAGTGACACCTGGGGGTGAGAGCGGCTTCAGCGGGGGCTTCTCCCCAGAGCTGTGACTTTGGCTGGCCTGCCGACTTTGGGCGTGGTTTGAGATGTGCCCGGCGGTGAGGTCTGCAACTGCCGTGGTCTGTGTGTGTGTGTGTGTGTGTGTGTGTGTGTGTGTTTGTGTGTGGTGGGGCGGGGGTTCTTCTTCAGGCTCGTGCTTCCAGGTGGAGTACACCTTTTACACTAGGGTGCAAACTCCAACGCAGGAACTGTCCTGGGAGTGATGCCAGCTGGGGGGATGTGGAACCCCTAGAGGGCACAGCCACCACCCAGTGCCAACTGCTCCTCTCTGTGGAGCTGCAAGCCTGCAAGACCAGATCTTCCATCTTTTGAGAGGGGCCACAAGTCTAGATTTTTATATAAAACCTTCAGACTTTTCAATGTTAGCAGTTAATTTATAAACTGCTTGCACATAGCGTGGGTCAAACACAGGTCATCTAAAGGGCAGACCCGATCTCCCGCCTGCTGGTGTGCAGCCTCCATATTCAGCATCTAGCTTGTTAGCAGCTGACCCCCGCAGCTAAGCCCTCCCCTAGGCGGGCCTCTCCCTGCTGCCCCTGGGTGAGGCGGGCGGTGGTGTAGGAACACCTGAGACAGACGGGTGCAGTGGCACAGGCCATGGTGGGTGCAGGCTCCTTGCCCCACAACCAATCCCAGGCCTAGCTGGGAGTCCACCAATGTCGCCCACAGGATGCTCTGCCCTTGAGGGCTCACAGCTTGCTTTGGTCCCCTCCCAGCTTTCCGAGGAGATCCAGTGCTCCCTGGCCAGTCACATCCAGTCCCTGGTAAAATCAGAGAAGAACCGCCAGGTTGTGTGCGAGGCCGGCATGCTCAGGACCCTCGTGACCTCCTGCCACAGGGCCCTGTCCACCTGCAGCAGCCCCCTGCACTCACGCCTCATCAGGATTTGTGAAAAACTCGCTTCCCAGGCCATTGAACCGGACGTGTTAAGGTACCGAGCTGCGTCTCAAACGCTGCCAAGCCCGGCACCTGTACCCATCGTGGGGCAAGGAGTGCACCATGGGCAGTAAAGGGGCCTCCAGGACAGGTGTCCTGATGTCCCCTACCCACCCCTCTGCAGGGCATGGCCCTGTCCCGGCATTCAAGGCTGGAAGTGCATGGGCCAGCCTAGGGTTTGCCAGGCAGCGTGCGGGTGCCCACAAAGCAGACACGGCCCCTCCACAGTACGTGGTGGGTGGGGGCTTCGAGGAAGCAAGGGCCGAGCTGCCCCTGAGGCCTGCGCAGTTTACCACACAGGGAGAGGCGAGGACGGCTCTGCTGAGCGGTGGGGTGGGCGGGCCTAGAGAGGCTGGCGCAGGGAGCTGGCCAGGGACTCCTGGCACTGACGACTGACGACGGGGACAGGGCAGTGCACCACTGGATCCTGCAGGGGGCTTTCCTGCTGGCGGCCCCTCCACGAAGCCGCATTCCTGAAGGGCTGCAGCAGGGAGGCAAGGTGCGTGGGGAGCAGACGCAGGAGACAAGAAGGCAGGAGGGAAGGCTGCAGGAGGGAGGGCAAGAGTCTCCCTGCCGCTGGGTCAGTGCTCAGGGCCATGCTCTGCAGGGCGCCCCCTGCCACTTACACACCGGAGCAAGTGCAGAGGGCACAAGACAGCCCTCCCAGCCAGCAGGCATGGGACCCAGGGCCAGGCATGGGGATTGTCAGAGGAGGCCACCATGCTTATAGTGCTGAGTGAGAAATTCGTTAGAGATGTATAAACAATGTAGGACCAAGTTATTTTCTGACAAATTCCTTTTCATCACAAGGTCCGGCTTGAGGCTCCTAAACTCACCAGCTCTCTGGTCTGGGTGGCAGGGCAGGGACACCCTGTCTCTGCAGCTTGTGGAAAGGGCGTTCCTGCAGGGAGAGGAGGAGGGTGGGGTTCAGGCGCACTGGGCGGCTGGGAAAGGGGTCAGGATGAAGCTGGAGAAGACTTTTGCCTGCGAAAGTTCATTTTGTCCTCTTGGATGTTCTATTCAGGCAGTTTCTAGGTCTTGGAATTCCCCCGCCTCTGTCGGCTGCAACCAAGACCCTCCATTCATCTCATGTGCACGGAGGCACCCCCGGGTGTGCAGGTGAGGGCGGGAAGGAGCAGGTTAACGGGAGTGAAGGAGAACATATGTGTTCCTGGGGAGGAATCTGCCGCAGCAGTGGGGAAGCAGGTTTAGCTGCTCAACGGAGCGAGCGAGGAAAATCGCAGGAATTGGTGGTCCCTGGAGAAAGGCCAGATCTGGAAGGAGAATGGAGACCCCCCTCCCCCAGTAAGATAGGTGACCCTTTGGGCCCCAGATCCTGGAAACAGTGACAGAGGCGTACCTGGCGCTGCACTGGACAGAGGTGTGCAGCGAAGGCTTCTGCACAGCTCACAGCTCAGGGTGAGTCAGGGTGTCTGGAGGCCAGGATGCAGGTAGGTGATACCCCAGGTCAGGCCTGGTACCTGGGGGAAGCTGGCACAGGGCACCAGCTTGGAGAGAAGAAAGTCGTGGACACCTCGATGTAAAATCTCATAGGACGTTAAGGTAAGAAGAAGGCGAGAAGCAGGGATGGAGAGTCGGGCCTGGGGCCAGCAGCCAGAGGTGGGAGCTGAGAGCATTCAAGGAGAAAGGGTGCCTCGAAACAGTGTGGAGGTCGCCGAGCAGGGACGGAGCCCCAGGCAGAGACAGCAGCAGAAAGTGCCGTGTTGAAAGGGGGAGGGTGCTGGAATGGAAGAGAGAAGTTTCTAGGGGGACAGGTTGACACCACAGCTCCTTGTCATCAAAATCAGCGAGGGCTCAGGCAGGGGGGCAGGGGGCACCCTCACTGGTGGTTGGGGAGTGCCCAGTGACTCTGCGGAACCCTCCATCAGGGCTGTGGCAGGGGTGTCTGGGCTATTGTGGGAAGAGGTGCGGAAAGGCTTTGAGCAAGGCCCCATCTCCTCTCTTGCCTGCTGTCTTAGGGTCACAGACTGCACCACCGGGCAGAGCTGAGGGACCCTGGGGAGCTTCCCCGGATGCCAGCCCGCGCCCAGGAGTTGAACAGGCGCTGCCGTCCTTGGGGGCATCCCAGGATTCAACCACTGCCCTTCAGACGGCGCTGAGCCTCATCTCCATGACCTCCCCGCGCAACCTGCAGCCTCAGAGGGCGGCTTTGGCTCCGTCGTTTGTGGAATTTGACATGTCTGTGGAAGGTTATGGGTACAGTAGGCTTTCATATATCTGAAATACACTTTATTAATTTCCCATGCTTCCCCAGCCTTGGAGGGTCAGGACCCTCTTTCCTGCGGTGTGGCTGCATTCTGGAACGCCCTCCCCCCTGTCCCACCTGAGTGTGACTCCTCCCCTTAGGGCATCCTGCCAGCACCAGCTGCTTTCTGTTCCTGGGGCCTCCTGGTCTAGGAGGGGGTACGGCCCCTGCAGCAGGACAGAGCACAGGGATGTCACAGCCCACACTGGCAGTGCTGGTGTGAGAGGATGGCTTGCAGGCCAGTGATCCCAGACACTTTCCTTTTTCCAGCTGTTTGTTTATTCCGACCCTGTCTACGGTTATGGGAACCAGCACCGAGTACTCCATCTCTGGAGGGATTGGTACAGGTAGGTGTTTCCCAGATGGTTTAGTGCTCCATCCCACCCCAAGAGCCAGTCCTCAGGTGGCCTTGATTGCAGATTTCTACTTGGTGTCCCAAGAAAGCACTAGACTTCCCTTTGGTCCTGAGTATCTGTTGGTGAGTTGTCCTTCAGCTGGTTGAGGTTGCTCCTGCCTCTCTCAGAGCAAGGTGTGCTGTTCATTGTGCATCCCAAGGGCCCAGCCTGCACGTGGGGCTCAGTTGGCACTGCTGGACTGAGCCTAGGTTGGATCCATTTTGTTGGTAGCTGGTATGGGCTGAAATGGACACGTCGCCCACCTTATAGAAATACCTTCTCTCTCTAGAGGGGAATATGAATTGTGCTGACAGCCATCAAGAAGAGACCAGTCCTTAGCAGGTGGCTCTTATGGGGACACATTGGGTCATTGGCATGCTTTGCACAGCACTGTGCTCAGCTAAAAACCCACTGGGCAGGACAGTGCAAGTGCCCAGTGCTGCCTGAGCCAGGCACCCTCTGTTAGGAGAACCGGATCTGGGTTTCTATGGGAGGGTGGGCGTGAGTAGCTGTTGCCTTCACAGACTGTTGGTGTGTGGCACCACGTCTGTGGACACGGTGCAGATTCTGCTGGTTCTGTGAGAACAACGGCCCCGTCTGTATCACCAGCGCTGTTATGAGATGGGGGGGCATGGGTTACCCCTGGAGTGGAGCCCTTCCCCATTCAGGGTTCAGCTGAGCCTGGCCGACATCCTCTGCCCACGGCACATACTGCCTGGCTTTAGATCAGCTGACCAGGGGCCAAATGGTGACAGATCTCAGGGATGCTGACACTCCCTCTGCTCCCTTGGAAAAGCAGCGCAGAATAATAGAGAGGAGACGATTGCTGAGGGAGCACATAGTAGGTGCCACAGCTGAGCTGGGTTGGAGCTGCAGTGATCTAGACATGCTTCCTGGCAGAGTGAAGCCTGACAGTGTTCTGCATCCCCACCCCAGGCTCCTCCAGACCATTCCCTCCACCTGGGGGCCTCACCTTCTCCTGCTGGTTCCTGATCAGCAGGCACGGAGCTGCCTCCGAGGGCCACCCGCTGCGCTTCCTAACCCTGGTGCGCCACCTGTCCAGGACGAAGGTGCCCTACGTCTGCTTCTCTGTCAGCCTCTGCCCAGACGACCTCTCCTTGGTTGTGTCTACGGAAGAGAAAGAGTTTCAGCCCCTGGGTAAGGTGTGGGATCCCAAGCTGCTTTCACCCACTCTTTGGTGAGATGGGGCTGAATTAGAAGCTCCTGACACAGGCATGATGAGAAGAAGCCCGGTGACCTCCTGTTTTTCTTCATGTTTTGAAATTGCTCCCTGGGGCTCCATGCCTGATGGAAGTCTGAAATGTTTGCTATGTGCCACTGTGGCCTGGGCCCTGGGGTTATAACTGTCAGGCAGACAAGACCCCAGCCCTTGGCATGGCTTCAGAGGTTGTGCTCAGTGGCTTTCCAGATACTCTTCCCTGGTCGAGTGGTCACGATGGGACTTGGGGCTTTGCCTCACTGGGACACAGGTTGCCTCATCTCCTGAGCAATGTTCGTGAAGACACACACAACTTAGCTGGAGCTAATGCAGCCCCAGCCGTGTCCGCATATGCTCAACCCAAAAGCCGGAGGGCTGGCCCGTGCTTGTCATGGCTGTTGTGCTCCAGGGCCCACCCCTTCTTCAGCAGTGCTGACGGCTGGTCCTGGCTCTGCCTGAGGGAACAGCCTTGTTCTCCAAGCTCATCTGCCCGAGATGGCCAAGCCCAGTGTATCCCAGCCACCTGTTCCCACTTTTGGGTCCTGAGAGTGTCACCGTTTCATAGGGAATCACCTGGGAGGCATGGATGGTGGTTGGCATCCTTGGCACATAGCATGACTGCCTATGCCCCCCACCTCCAAGGCTTGGCCTGCAAAGGACGTCACTGTGGCTGCAGTCGCTAGTGTGGGACGGACCCTGGAGCCTGACTCCTGGCTTTGAATTCTGGCTGCACGACCCTGGGCAAGTTACCCAACTTCTCTGTGCCTCAAGATTGGACAGTAGGAATAATGACAGCACCTGCTTCACAGAGTTGTGAAAATTAAATGAGTTTCTACTTATAACAGTGCTTAAAAGAGTGTCTGACACAAAGTGAGAGCTCAAGGAATGACAGCTGCTGCTACTGGTGCTGCCACTGTTGTTGTCACTGTTTATGAGAGGAGGGGCTCACCATGGCCCCACAGCTGCAAAGCTCGTGCTGGTTGACATTCCCCTCACCCTGCCCTGGGCTCCTGGGTTGCTGCAGCACAATGCCATGTGTGAGATCCAGTGTTAACACTCTCTTGCAGATGTCATGGAACCCGAGGATGACTCTGAGCCCTCCGGGGGACGCCAGCTACTGGTCAGGTGTAGCCAGCTCCTGGCTTGTGGCCAGTGGCATCACTTGGCTGT
This sequence comes from Indri indri, assembly GCA_004363605.1. NCBI lineage: Eukaryota > Metazoa > Chordata > Mammalia > Primates > Indriidae > Indri > Indri indri. The sequence goes on from RJWJ010001921.1 coordinate 23,493, forward strand.
GGTTGTCACCAAGGAAATGAAGAGGCATTGTACCATTTCCACCTATCTGGATGGACAGCTTATTGGCTCAGCCAAGGTGAGAGGGTTCTTCTGAGTTGCACTGGCCCCACAACCTGCCTCTTGGCTACCACTCTGGAGTGGGCTTGGTTTTGTTTGTTTTGTTTTATTTTTGCTGGTGGCATTGGTATCTAATGAAACCCCCCTGTTGTTCAAGATACTTGGCTGAGCTCAGGCTCATATGAAAAGAATATCTTTAAAAAATGGACTGAAGATCACACAATCAGGGCAGAGGCAAGACATGGGGCCAGACCTGTACAAGTACACATAAGAAGATAGAAAGCTCTGGAATGAACTAAGCAAAACTCAGATTTTAAGGGGCAAATTCCCCAGGGAGGCCTGGGTAGGGCCTAAGGTCCAGCTTTTCCAAGAAGCTCCCAGATGACGCCAGTACAGCTGGTCTGCACACCACACTTAGGGGTTAGGCACTAGAGTTTGCAAAGATGCCAACACGTGTCACCAGATTTAGAGCAGCAACAATGAGGAAGGTAACAGAATGTGAATGCGTAGCTGGAGGAAGCTCTGCATTGCTGTTACTTAGAGACACCTGAGGTGCGAGGGAGCGGCAACTGGGAGAAAAGGAGCCAGTAGGCACGGACCAGCTGGTGGGCATGGACCAGCAGCCACAGTCAGGGGCCCCCAGGGCAGCCAGAGAGGGGAGGGCCCGGAAGACCACGGACGGTAGGTACAGCTGGATTTTCACTGGGTTCCAGAGAGAGTATCTCAACCCAGGCTGCGTTTTAGAATCACCCTGGAAAGGCTTTTGAAAGTTCTCTTGCACAGGCTGCGCCCCAGGTCAATTACATCAGAATCTCTGTGGGTTGGGTAATTTGATAATTCAGTAATATTTTTGAAATTTCCCAGGTGATTCCGATATGCAGTTGGGATCTCAGTGTGGGCACTATTGACATTTGGGGCTGGATACTTCCTTGTCGTGGGGCCTGTTCTATGCATATTAGGATGTTTAGCAGTATCCCTGTCCCCCTTAGATGCCATAGCATCCCTCTCGCCCAGTTATAACCACCGAAAATTTCTTCAGGCATTGCCAAATGTCCCCTGGGAAGCAAAATTGTCCCAGGTTGAGATCATTAACCTAAATTGTATAGAACACCCAAAGATGGATTTGACACTATTTTCTGGTAAAATTCTCTTACCATAAAAAGGTAGTGGTAACCAGAAAGATTTTGGTAGGAGCATAAGAAATTCAGGTCCTCCTAAATATGCAGTTACCCTTTTCTCCAATCGGTAGCCACACCTGTCCTTCCTCTCTCCCTCCCTCCCTCTTTCCTTCTCTCCCTTCCTTTCTTCCTTTCCTCATTAAATGTTTATTGAGCACCACCGTGTGTTGGGTTATGTTTTACTTGCTAGGAATTGTCTACGGCCACCAGTCAAAGACCTTCAGGAACATGAATACATTATATAACAAAAGTTAGATTTCTTAAGCTTTCTATAGGAAAAGAGACCTTACTCCATAGGGTCATAAGACATTAGGAGTGGCTTATTATAGAATTCAAGCTTGTTTTAGATGATTTTTGGGAGGGTTCAAAGATGTGGAGATCTATCTGTTCTGAATCGGGTGCTGTCAGAAATAGAGACAGTTTGATGACTGCGTATCTTAATAACCTTTATCCAGGAGGTAGAGACACAGCAGCGCTGGACTTGCCATGGGAGAGGAAACAGTGGACCCTCATGCTACCCAGGGCGGGATGTGTGCTCGCTTTTGTGGTTACAGTGTCTTTGGTTTTATCTGTTCGGGCATGATTACCGGTGGGCTTGTTTTTGCCTTCTTTCACAGAATATGTTGAAATTCTGTGAAATCCTTCATGTACCTTTAGGTACGAGACATGTCCTACTGATGTTTGCATATTCCTCGAGCCTAGCACAGGGGCTGACACACAGTGAGCATGCAATAAACACTTGGTGAATTGACCTGAATTTTTAGCCACAAGGGGGAACATGGGCAAGCTGATAGTGTGGTTGGGTGAATTGGATGAACAGCCACCCTGTGTGGCCAGCTAAACCCAGGGCAGTCAGCAGGGAGTTTGGGAGTGGTGTGATGCTATGGGGAATAGCCAAGGCCAAGGTGACAGAGTCCACTGTCTAAGATGATCTCAGCAAGTTGGATCAGGACCAGCAAGTGAAATTTAACCAGGATAACATACAGGACTATGTTTTGATGCAAATATCTGTCATGCAAGAGTCAGACAGGAGAGCTTCAGCTTAGGTTGGAGATGACCCAGTTTAACAACTGTTCTCAAAATGAGGAGCCTTTGTTTTTCTTGCCAAGGGAAGGTAAGTTACATTTGGAAAGATAGGGAGTACTTTGACAGCCTGAATTGAGCAAAATGAATTGGGAACAATATGAAACCTCAGATGTATAAGCCAATCTGAATTTCTTCCCAAATTCCCGGTGAACATACTGGGAACTGCAGAACAATATCACAATCAAGATATTGGCATTGATACAATATGCTGATTTATTCAGATTTCCCCAGTTTTATATGTACTAGGAGGTGTGTGTGTGTGTGTGTGTGTGTATGTGTATATTTAGTTTATAGGATATTATATGTGTAGGTTCATTTACCCACCATTGCAGTCAAGATACAAAAAATTCCATAACCACAAAGGTCTTTTGTGTTGCTCTTTCTTAACCACAACCACCTTGCACCCATGCTTCCTCTCTCTCGTCCCTGTCCCCCACCCAGGAAACCACTAATTTAAAATGCTGTAATTTCAACGGTGTTATATCGTCATGCATTGCTTAGCAACAGGGATACATTCTGAGAAATGTGTCATTAGTCAACTTCATCATTGTGCAAACATCATAGAGTGCATCTACACAAACCTAGATGCTATAGCCTACTACACACCTGGGCTAGAAAGTGTGGCCTGTTGCTCCTAGGCTATAAACCTGTACAGCATGTTTCTGTGCTGAACATTGTAGGCAGTTGCCACACAGTGATGAGTAGTTGCATATCTAAATGCATCTAAACAGAGAAAATGTACAGTAAAAATATGGTATTACAGTCTTATAGGACCACTGTCATATATGTGGTCTGTTATTGACCAAAATGTTGTAATGTGGCACATGACTGTATATGGAATTATACAGTATTTGACCTTTTAGGATTGGACTTTTTACTCACTTCCCTGGAAATCGATCCAAGTTGTTGCAAGTATTAATAGTTCATTCCTTTTTATCACTGAGTAGTATTTCATGGTGTAGATGTACTACAGTACATCTGACCATTCACCCACTGAATGGCATCTGAGATGTTTCTGGTTTTAGGCTATTATGAGTAAAGCTGCTGAGAACATTTGTGTACAGGTTTTCGTGTGAATTTGAGTCTTCATTTTTCTGGGGTAAATTTCAAGAGTTCAGTTGCTAGTTTCTATGGTAATTGTATTATAGGTTTAGTTTTATAAGAAACTGCCAAACTGTTTTCCAGAATGACTGTATCATTTGACATCACCACCAGCAATGAATGGGCAGTATAGTTTCTCTGCATTTAGTGCCGTCACTGTTTTTTAGATTAGTCATTCTGATAGTTGTATAGTGGTATCTCACTGTGTTTTTAATTTGTATTTCCTTAATGACTCAGGAGGTCGAACATCTTCTCATGTGCTTATTTGCCTTGTATATCCTCAGTGGTGTCCATCCATGTCTTTTGCCCATTTTCTAATTGCATTGTTTTTTTTTTTAACTGTTCAATTTTAACTTTTTTTTTTTTTAATATACTAGATAGTAGTGCTTTGTTAGATAGGTGATTTGCAAATAATTTTTCCTAGTCTGTAGCTTGTGTTTCCATCCTCTTCCATGGGCAGAAGTTCTTAGATTTGATGAAGTATAATTCATCAATTTTTCCTTTTATGGCTCATGCTTTTGGTGTCAAATCTAAGAACTTTCTGTCTTGCCCTAGATCCTAAAGATTTTCTCCTATTTTTTTCTAAATTTTTTTTGTTTTACATTTTACATTTGAGTTTGTAATCAATTATGAGTTCATTTTTGCTTAAGGTACGAGGTTTAAGTCAAAGTTCATTTCTTTGCCTGTGAATGTCCAGTTGCTCTAGCACCATTTGTTGAAGAGACTATTCTTCCTCTATTGAACAGCTTCTACATCTTTGTCAAAAATCAGGTGGTCATATTTATATAGGTTTATTTCTGGGTTCTATATTCTGTTCCATTGATCTGTGCGACTGTCCCTCTACCAATATCACACTGTTTTGATTATTGTAGCTGTATACTAAGCCTTATTATTAGGTAGAGTAGTTCCACTTAATTCTTCTTTTTCAAAATTGTTTAAGCTGTTCTAGGGCCTATATCATCCCATATAAACTTTGGAATTGTCTCTGTCTACAAAAAATCTTGCTGGGATTCTGATAGGAATTGTATTATACCTATAGATCAATTTGGGAAGAAAAGTCATCTTTACTATATTGAGTCTTCCTATCCATGAACCTGGTATGTCTCTTCATTTACATAGGTCTTCTTTGACTTTTTAAATCACTGTTTCAGGATTTTCAGCAAAAAGATCCTATGCATGTTTTATTAAGTATTTATTTTATGTGCATAATTATAAATGGTATTGTTTTTAGTTTTAGTTACTATTTGTTCATTATTAGTCTATAGAAATGCAATTTATTTTTACATATTGATCATGTCTACTATGACCTTGCTGACTCACTTATTAGTTCTAGGAGATTTTTTTGGTAAAGATTCCTGGGAATTTTCCACATAGACGTGTCATCTATAAATAGAGACAGTTTTATTTCTGTCTTTCCAACCTGTATCTCTGTAATTATTATTTGTACATCAAACCTCATTAATGTGCCAACACAGGACATTTAGTTTCTTAGTAGAATGACTGAAACAAGAAAGATGAACATTTTTCTGTTTCTTGACATTTCTTATCAAATTTGCTTCCAAAGGCACAGAGTCAGTTTTTCACTCCTGTCAGCATTTTATAAGTTGTTTCACTGCACACTTCTCAGATTTGAGAGTCATCTTTTTAATTTTTAGATAAAACAAACTTTCACTTTGAGATGAGAATAAGGTGCATCATATTATATCACTGTGTATTTATTTGATTAATTCAGAGCTTAAGCACCACTCACTCCCCAACCCTTTTCATTGTCACAGATGTTGTACATTCAGGCCTTACCGGGACCTTTCCTTTCAATGGATCCATCTTTATTTGTGGATGTTTATGGATATATTGCTACCCCTCGAGTTTGGAAACAAAAGTCATCATTAATCTGGCGTCTTGGCTCTACATACCTCTTCGAAGAAGCCATTTCAGTGGAAACTCTGGAAGTTATTAACAAACTTGGCCCAAGATACTGTGGTAACTTCCAAGCTGTGCATGCCCAAGGTATGGAGTGTTTTGATTTATAATGTTCTTGCTGATTTTAGTTTTTAAATGGACATCCAGTTATTTATAGCATATTTATAAAGAATAAGCTCAGCACAGGTCAGTAATTAGGGAAGACCTCTGTAATTGGATCATTATATATTTACAACCCAACAGAAAATGTCACAGAAAAGGAAATGACAATATCCTTTAGATTTCAACTCTAAAGCACCTAATGGAGGAGAGTGGGTGGGTAAATACCATCAACAAAGAAAGAGGAGAGAATGAGATAAATAAGTTACATTCATTTTAATGAAGAAGCTTTTTAACTAAAGCATACTGTTGTCTTCAGTTATTAAACAGGCAGACAAAACATCCACATTTTCGCTATTGATTACTGGTTGTTCAAGCAGGGAGCACTGCTCGCTGCACTCCGTCAAGTCGAGGGGGTCAGCTCCCATCTGGGAAGAATGATAAATGGATCTTTGTGTGGAGGCCTAGTACCCGGTGAAGGGCGATTGAGCTCTGTCGAGTGTTTCTGTCTCCAGGCCCGTGTCTTCTTTGAACTTATTTCCTATGACAAATGGCCGTGGCCAGAGCAATGGGACAAGGCTACATCTAGAGCCAAAGTCTCACCAACTCTATATTCGTGCCATGCTTCTGCAGTAGCATGTTGGCTCTCGCCGATATGGGGACCAGAGTGCTAAGTCCAGCTGCGATGTTCACCGTGCTGTGAAGGTCGTTGAAAGTCAAGCCTTTCCGCCCAGCCTACCTCCTTATGTACTAGTCAGCTCGCTTGTTCCTGAGCATTTTGGTTTTGGGGAACAAAGTTATGTACTTGGTAGAGTTTTAAGCTCTGGTAATTTCATATCTGGAATCCCTCCATTTTATAGTAGGATCAATCTTGGGAAATTTCTCCACAGTTTAATATAAGGATTAGAGAAGCACAGGTCGGGGGAAAACATACAACATGCAAACACACAACATGCAAAAACATGCAGTGTAACAGCTTACAAACATCTTCTCAATGATTACTTTGCTGTGTGACAGAGATAATCACCGAGGATTAATTTCCTCCCCTGTAAAGTGAGTACAGAAATGATTAAAGACGTGTTGTTATAGGAGAGGACCCGGACAGTGAAGCCGCACCCCTCGTTGCAGAGGAAAGGGTTTCTTTTGGACTCCACGTAGCCAGCTCCTCCGTCACCAGTGTAGCAGATATCAAAAATGCTTACAATGAGGTGGACAGCCGCCTGATTGCCAAAGAGGTACATTTTCTACCTTCCCTTCCTGTGCCCTATTGGAATCTCGATCTCATGGCTTGCTTCAGCTTTCAGTGCTTAAGTGAACACTGATTCATGTTTGTACATATGTGGATGGAAACACACATGCATGCTTCCCACTTCATTTGTTAGAATACCCTCTGGCTCCCCGCCCATTATCATCCCCCAAGAATAAACTTTTTATTTCGATTTCCTCAGAGAAGAAAGTGGGTGCTCTCCACGGTAGAGCAAGAACAAATGGAATATTTTAAATACCTTGACTGAGGACACTATTGAACTTCCATGTGCCTGGGTGCTGATGGCCTACTAACACTGAAAACTGCTCCTTGAGTTGCTATGATTTTTTTCTTTTTAAAAAACAGTAGGCTTGCAAAACAATAAGCAGACATGTTTGTAGATGATAATGCATTAGATTTGCTTCCTAATTTCTGCATAAAGATCTCTTTCGTCTAGTGCAGATGAATTTTGGCTGATTTGTTTATATTGTCTTCACCCCCATGGACAGAGGTTCCCCCAGAGCATGAGCTAGGCTGGGTTGATCATCAAAGCTGTGCTGTACCAGCAACATGCTTTCTGATGGAGGAGGCCGGGATTGCTGTCCTTTTGCTCCTCTGAAACCTGCAGAGGTTGGGCTTGCAGAGAAGGTGGCAGCCCTCACCTTAGAAATAATGTTTCACCTGAAGGTGTCCTTGGGTCCTTCTTGCTCTCGTTAGCTCCTCACTGTGAGCATGGGGGACATTGGTGGCACAGATTGTGTAACTGAAGCTGCTCACTTACAATTAAGACATAGCCTGGAGGCAGGACACGTGAGCCTAAAGTTCGACTTCAGTCCCCTGACACTGGTTCAGTTATCACTCACTTGCTGATCATCACCGATGGAGTTCTAGTACTGGGCCAGACCTCGGGGTGCCTGCCTCCCAGAGGATCATGAGCAACACCTCTCCTTTTCCAGTAATTTCTTAGGAATAATTGTTGCTTATTTCTCTAGATGAACATTTTATCCCGTGACAATGCCACGCCTGTGTTCTTGCTGAGAAATTGTGCCAGCCACCTGTCAGGTTCTCTGCGAACCATTGGAGCCGTTGCTGTGGGCCAATTAGGTATGTCAGGCCAGGAACCTTCACTGCTTTTTGGGAAGGAGGGCTTGTGCTGTCATGGCCTGTGCACCCTGGGGTTCTGGAGCAGCAGGCAGACTGGAACATTCCGGGGAGCCAGGATGGTGAGGGCCAGAGTTGGGAGGAAACCCAGCCAAACTCAGTTGGCTTCCCAGATAGCGTGGAGACCAGTTCACCTGGCCACATCTGACAATTGGTAGTGAACTCAGCTGCTAACCATGCTGACATCTATGCACAGTGGGAGTCTGTCCATCTAGTGAGCACAGTGGGGCCTTTGAGCTGAGGCAATGGTTGTGGTCATTTGAGTAAAGACTGCCATTCGCCATGCAGCTGGGCAATAGCAATGCAGCAAGTTGGTCAAGGGTCCAGCCCAGCAGGATCTCGAGGGCAGGCAGAAGCCAGTGGTTGTCAGAGCAGTCAGGAAACTGAGGCTCAGAGAGTGTCTGGCTCACCCAGCACTCCGGACTTGAGACAGAAGGTGGCAATCTGAAATACTCTGGGCTATTTCAGCCTTTTGATGACCAAGGAAGGACTCAGCACAGTATCTCTCAGCCACCTAAGACGTTCAGAGCCCCCCTACCCTTCCTCCCAGCCTGTCCTAGGCACTTTCCACCGTGCCGAAGCTTACATCCTAATGAAATGCCCCTTTGTCCCACACAGGGGTGAGAGTGTTCCACTCTAGCCCTGCTGCCAGCAGCCTGGATTTCATTGGTGGGCCTGCCATCCTCCTGGGCCTTATCTCCTTAGCGACGGACGACCACACCATGTATGCAGCTATGAAAGTCCTGCACTCGGTCCTGACCAGTAATGCCATGTGTGACCGCCTGATGTGGCACATCTGCGGGTACGAGGTAATCCACCCTCCCATCTGAGACTGGGACTCCCCAAAGGGCTGTCGACCCCAAGGAGGAGGGATGGGCTTTGCTTGCCCCAGTGTCATGCCCTCCAGGGCGGCTTCTAGAGAAGGGCAGCTGAAAGTTCCCGGGTTCTGAGACCAGCATCAGCAAGGCAGAGGAGGACCAGGTAACAGCCAGCCTGAGAGAAGCTCTGTGTGGATGGGGATGCTCACCTGTCCATAGCTTCTGGTCTCTCTCACTGACAAGTTCAAGTGTCACTGTGGTCTCCCCACTTTGTCTCCAGCATGGTGTCTAAGAGCCCAGGCTGCAGAGCAGAACGCCAGGGTTTAAATCCTGCCTCTTCCTCTAACTTGTATTTAACCCTGGATGAGTTATTTGTCCCTGCCTTGGTTTCCCCACCTGTGAGATATGGACTGCCGTACCTCCTGTATTACAGGGATGCTGTGGGGATTAGAGGATTTAATATAAGTGAAGGGGTTAGAATTCCGTCTGGCCCAGAATAAGTACTCAGTAAATGTGAGCCATTTTTAGTTCTTGATCTCTTTGTGCCTCAGTTCCTTCATGTGTAAAATGGGGATAATAACAGCACCTGTTTAGTAGAGTTGTGAGGGTCAAGCGAGTTAGTGTACGTTGAGAGCTTAGAAGAGCACCTGCACAGACGCACTGCTGGGGATGCACTTCCTACAATCTGCGCTGCTGCTCATACGTGCCAAAGTCAGCTGAGACACAGCCCCAAGTACCTTCCCTCGTGGCTGGGACGTGGCCAGTTGAGGAGTGAGGAGGGACCGGCTGAGGTCAGAGCCTGGGCAAGGCCCCTGGGACTGGCAGCCAGTGGTGTCTCCTCCTGGCACAGGGGTGCTGGGAGAGAAAGCCTCCTGTCCCTTTGGCTCCCAAGTCAGAGTTTGAGCAGAAGAAGGCCGTATGGTGTCACTCTGGCCTCTGGGCTCTCCTTATCTCACCTGCGTGCCTGCACAGCTGGACGGCGGCCCCTGCCCTAGCCTCTCCCTCTCAGCCCACTGGCACCAGTTATAGCCCTGCGTTATAGATCCGCCGGTGCCTCTCCCATGTTCAAGCCCTTCAGAGGCTCCAGATCACTGATACCATATTCCGAACTCCTTATTCCGGCTTCCAAAGCCTTTCAAAACTGGCCACCAACCTATCCTTCCAGCCACATCTCCCACCCACCGAATGCTTCACACCGTATGCTCCCACCTCCCAGATCCTGTACCGTCATGAGTTGCTGAACCTGGGTACCTGTGCCCATGGCTTGGCCCCTCTTCCGTTCTCCCCCAGATGCACTCCTTCCACCTTCCCAGACCAAGCTCAAATGGCACAGATGGCACCCTCCCCTGCAGCTGAGTGTGCGGCCACTCCTGGGCCCGCGCGGCACTGTGGGCACCCCAGACCTAGCTGTTCTCGCACCCATGCTATAATGACCAGCCTGCACATGTTCACGGGACTCGGATCTCCTGGAGGTCTTGGCATTTCTCATTCTTTGCTGGCATATCATTGGCACCATCAAGACACTCAGTACATATTTTGGAATAAGTGAATGAGTGTGTCTGGGTTTATACTGAAACTCAAGAATTGGGGCTTTTGTTATATAAGTTTTCTTTGGTTATATTGTTAGGGGATTTAGTCCAATACAGCACAAGGATATCTGCTGTGGTTAGGGATTTTAATAATTATCGTGAGCATTTCTTAAAAGGTACAAAGCAGTTCCTGCCCTCATGGTTGTATCTAGAAGGACAAAACAAGTACCAAAATATTATAATTGTAATATAAATAAAAACGCAATAGGTGACCAAGATTCTCTGTGACTCGGTGGTTACCCAGCTATCTTGCCAGAAGCTCTGAGCTCCGTAGAGAGCTGGGATGGTCTCGGGCTCACGGTTGACTCCTCACGGCGCACCGCAGGCCCTGGCACATAGTGAGCTCAGGAATGAGAACATCGCCTTGAGAAAGGTGACGTGCCAGAGGGGTGTGCAGGTGGCTGACATCACACTTGGGTAGGGGAGTCAGAAAGAGCTTCATTGGACAGAGGGCCCTGGAGACGGGGTTGGCTGAGTTTCTGGGCAAAGGTGGCAGAGTCAAGGAGAAGCCCGTAGGTGGGATCGATTTACTCCATTTACATGCACTGGCTCCTCCTGGGACCAGGCACTGAGCCACTAGGGACACAACGTGAACAAAATGGCTTGAGTCCCTCCCCTTGTGGGACGTACTGTTAATGAGGTGGACAGAAAAATACTGTTAGTGTGAGAGGGAGACTCCCAAATACTGCGTTTGAGTAAAGAGCCCTTCAGGTTCAGACATTTATTGGACCTTTACACATGAAGCCAAAGAAGGAAATTTTTAAATTCTTCTTCTGATTTAAAAAAGGGCACATTTCAAATGTTCATGTCTTTGAAGAAATCAAAAGAAGCTGGGTGGTGGTAGGGGAGGTGGGAAAGGGCAGGTTCGAGTGAAGAAATGGGATTATTTTACTTTATTGTTTTGACTTCCTTGCCCACTCTTCATAAGGTGGAACCTCTGTCCTCCCTCATCCTGTTCTAGACATCTTCTCACTTTGTGTTTCTTTGTCACCTGCATGCCCAACTGTGTCTGTTTACCTGTCACAATGTTGGTGGCCTGTTCACCCCCCGGACACGTGGTCCAGGAGGGAGGTGCACCCTGCTTGTTTGCGTCCGTGCCCTAGAACCTGGGGTCGACCATTGGTGCTCACTGAGGGTTTGGGACTGAGCCTGTGAATGAAAACAAGGGCCTTCATTTAAATGGCTTGCTCAGGAGTGGCTTTCTTCATTTGTAGGTTTTACTCTGTGTTCACCTGCTGGATTTCTGGTTGGACGAAAGGGCATAAACCTCTCAGAGAAGTTATTTCTATCTGACTGATTTATCACCCTCTTCTCAAAGTAGGCGACAGCCAGCTGAGTTTGATGGAATAGATGTTCTTACCTTGGGAAAGAAGGATAGTGTTCCAACTAACATTAGCAACACTCAAGGGATACGGTACGGGTTCCCGCACACGGCCAGAGGAAAGGACGATTGTGGAGCAGTGCACAGCAGGCCAGAGGGAGGGGAGGAGAGGCCATGACTGCTACTGCAAGGAGTGTGGATTCTGTCTCCGAGGTGACAGGCAACCATAGGCAGGCTTGGAGCAGGGAAACTGAAGGAGTGATGCTTTAGAATGCCCGTTGACATCGGTGTGGAAGATGGCTTGGAGCGGTGAGATTCAAGCAGGAGACTGGGATAGAACCCCACAGGATACGAGACTGTGCCCCCTGACCTGGAGCGTCTCAGGATTGGCAATCAGGCTGGACAGGTGGCACTGAGGCAGCCAGGGCTGTGTGCCCAGAGGGTGCAGATAGGAGGGAAGGAAGACATCAGGGACATGCTCAGTTGGAAATGTTTCTGAGACCTCGGAGGTGAAATGCCAAGTAGGCTAGATGGCTCTTGAGCTCAGAGGGGCAGGCTGGGCTGGAAGTGTACACGCGAGGGTCTTTGACATTATGATGATGATGTTTAATCCAAGGAAATTGATGAGATAGCCAAAGAGAAGGAGTGGAGAAGAGGAGAGGAGAGGACTGAGGAGGAAGCAATGAGGCGCTCCCTACACAGGGGTTGGAAATGTTAAAACCCAGTAAAGGAGATTGAGAGGAAAGAGGCGAGAGAAACCACAGAGAGTTTTGTCAAGGAATCTGAAAGAGGAAAGTGCTTCTGGAAGGTGGGTGTGGTCAAACAATGTGAAATGGTGATAAATAATGCGGCAAACTAAAGACAGAGATGTCCCCACTGGACGTGGCCGCCTGGAAATCACTGGTGACCTTTCTGGGGAAGGTGGGCAGGTGGGAGCAGGAGCTGGCTGAGCTGGGTTGAAGAGAGAACACGAGGTGAGTCACAGAGCCAGAGTGTGCCGAGGATGCTTCCTAGAAGGCTGCCTGTGAAGGGGAGGAGAGGGGTCAGAGGCAGAGAGAGCAGGCATCAAGGGAGGGTTGGTTTTAAGAAGAGAGATCCTAGAGCATATTTGTACATGGAGTAAAGTGACCCAGAAGGGAAAGAAAGGCAGGGGAGGGGAGGCTGGGAGAGAAGAGCTATCCCAAAGAACAGTGTCTTTGAGAAGGCGACAGGTGGGATCCGGAGGCCAGGTGGATGGGGGCCCTGCTTGCAACAGGAAGGGACGCAACGCAGGCACCCGTGGATCTGGTGTGGGAAGGCAGGGGTGTTCGAGTCTGATGGGTTCTGTCTTCTCAGCAGAGGATGAGGTCAGGTGGTGGAGGGGGAGAGAGGTGAGAGGAGAAGTAATGAAATCATGGTCCTTAGGACAAGAAAAACCAGCTCATTAGAAAAACAGAGCTGGACTGCCAGACCCAACTGAGTACCAGTTTGACATTTGACACTAGTAACGTAAAGTGAAGCCGGTCAGCCTGAGAGTGTGACTTTTCTCAAGCAACCTTTGGCCCTCCTAATTACGTCTTGGTGGGGTTGGGGAGATTGGTCCGATTTCAGATATGTCAAAAAAGTGACCAGAACAGTCTGAAAAGATACCGAGTATTTGCTGATCACAAGCAGGAGTTCCCAAGGGCACATTGAGAGAGCAAGTCCGGGAGGACAGGGAGAGGGCGGGCTGTGCTGCAGCTGGGGATGGGGAATCGAGCTGGGGGTGAGAGAAGCCGAGAGTCCAGACGAGATGGGTGAGGACCCAGGTGCTGACAGATTGCTGGGCGGCCTGATTCACATGTGACGGAGGTCAGTAGAGAAGTGAGGCTTGGTGGGACCCGTCTTCTTAGTTTCTGAGATTAGTTGAGCCACCAAACCTACTGCTGGGAGCCCAGCACCTGCAGCCGGGATGGATGCAACACGTGGCTGGCTTCCCAGGGGCTGGTGCCACAGGAAGGCACATCTGGTGGCTGCAGCCTGAAGCAAGGCTGGGCATAACTGGGCTCATGGACAGCCGGTAGCTTCCTGGTGATGCAGCACCATTTATGGGATGGTTCTGCATGTGAAGGATCCAGTAACAGAAAATTAGACAGAGTCCTGAGGAACCGAGGAGGAGGCCAGAAGAGAGTGGCGTTCTGGAAACATGGAGAAGATTCAGGGAGCAGCAGGGGGCCCGGTGAATGGTTAAATCGCAGTACAGAAAAGTGGACACTAGCTGGGAAGGAGCCATGGAGACTGGCCTGTGTTTTTCTTCTGAGAATGTGGGGATGGCGGACGGTAGCAGCAGAGAGCAGAGGGTCTGCAGCTGGACTGACCACAGGTGCTGTAGGCGGGAGCAGGGGAGAAGGAGCTCCGAGAACGCGTTTATGAGGAAACCGCTTTGTGTTTCAACCTTTTCAGATAATGGCATTTCTCCTGAGGAAAAAGGTCTCTCTCCTGAACCATCGAATTTTTCAGCTGGTGCTCTCAGTTGCTGGCACTGCAGAACTGGGCTTCAGGTCATCTGCCGTCTCCAACATTGGTGTCTTCCAGCACGTCCTCTGCAATTTTGAGGTAAATCGGAGACTGGCCCTTAGCCCTTCAGGAGACAGAGTGAGAGAGAGAGAGAGAGAGAGAGAGAGAGAGAGAGAGAGAGAGAGTGAGTGTGTGTGTGTGTGTGTGTGTGTGTGTGTGTGTCTGTGTGTCTGTGTGAGAGAGAGAGAGAGAGAGAGAGAGAGAGAGAGAGAGAGAGAGAGAGAGAGAGATGGTAAAATACATGAAAAAGCCTGCAGTTTCCTCTAAATTCAGGTCGGCTTCCCCGATAGTCATGATTGTAGTGAGAGGGAAAACCACAAAAGTTTTGGAGTCCAAAGGCCCTGGTTTATAATTAAATCCTGCCACCTGTGGGCTGTGGCCTCGGGCAAGTCTCTTGTTCTCCTGAACCTCACTCTGTTCTTGTGTGACATGGAGACCATCATCTCTTCCTCACAGGTTGTCGTGGAGGTTAAACCAGATAGTGTCTGGAAAGGGATTGTAGAGCTGTAATGTAGCACATGCATATGAGGGTTAAAAACAGGATCCCAATTTCTTTGGATGGTGCTTTGCTGTTTCCAAATGATCCTTTAAAGGGCTGACTTGTGAGATGCTGAAAGACTTGCCTGGCAACTGAGGAGTATGGCACAGGACCTTTTTGGGAGGATCAATCCCTGCATGAAGCATCATTTACTGGGCACCCACTGGGTCAGGGATTGGCCATGTGCTGGAGATACAGCGATGACCAGGACCTGGATCTTCCCCACAGCCAGATGGGCCTGGGACACAGCAAAGGTGACACTGCAATGTGCTAGGTCTCACAGTGACGCAGGCACAGGGCATCTGGATAGTGGGAGTGAGAGGACAGTTAGTTTAGCTTTAGGGATCAAGAATTCTGGGACTGAGTCTGGCAGAATTCAAGGGGGAAAGAACCTTCCAGGTGGACCATGTGTGCTTTTTGCAAATATGTCAGGGTACAAGCAGCCATGGGGTTTGAGACAAATGGCTTGGTGGGGGCCTATAGGTTTGTGTTGACTGCAGGAGGGGGAGGGAGAGAGGACAGACCCAAGGTGCTTAACGGCACAGTCTGTGCTTCAGCCTGTACATGTTGAGATCTGTGGAAGTATTTTAAAAATTGTTTGTTTAGTAAAAAATTAATATATGTTTATTATAGAATATTTTTAAATTACAGAAAAGTGGGGGGAAACCCTCCTCTTTGCAAGACCCAGTCAACTGTCATCAAATTTGGATGCATTCTCCTGTATGTTCTATGCACAATATATGTTTTTAATCATACTCACTTATTATACTGTGTCAGTTAGAGTCCTGCCTTACCTTATGTAACAAAAACATATTAACATTTTCATTATAAACATTTACACTGAGGTCAGAATAATACTTGGTTATGTAGAGAGTTTCTTCACCGTTTCCCTATTGTCAAATTCTTAGATTATTCTTATATTTTATTATTATAAATGCTTCTACAGACAGCAATTTTGTATATACATTTCTCCCACTTTTATTAAGAAACATTTTTTATTGTATTTGGAAACCTAATAAATATGGCCAGTTATAGACAATAGGATATCTAATCTCTATTGCTTATAATGACCCACTCTATGAAACCAAAAAACCCCACATATTTTATAATAAATTGTCATAGTTGAATAATGAGAATAAAGCCTGTATAAGCAATTTTTAGATTGTTGACAAGTTTTGCCAAACTTCTGATATCTAAGAATGTTAACTGGAGAATGACATGTGAGAATTTCATTTTAGTTATGTTACTCCGGTGACAAGAGCCCCAAGGCAGGGGCATCAGTAATGAGATGGTTACAGAAAGCCAGCCGGAAGATTTCAAAGCCTGAACTGAGACAAAGGCAGTGGGATAAAGACGAGAGTCAATGGAAAAGTCAGAACTTGAACTAGAAGTGATTTAGAGCCAAATGACAAGGGGAATGCTATGTATCAAAACACCATGGGGTTGCTGCTGAGGGCAAGACCAGAGGGAAACTTACAGTCATCGATGTGTGTATTAGAAAAAAAGAGCATTTTAAAATTCATGAACAGAGCCTCCAGATCGAGAAGTTAGAATGACCAAACAAAAAAAGACTCAAGAGAAAGAAGGAAGGAAAAATGTAGATGAGAACATAAATTAATAAAACGGGAAAGAAAAAATATACAAAGGATCAACAAAGCCAGTACTGGTTTCCCTAAAACACACAAACCTCTGTTAAGATTGGTCAAGAAAAAAAGACAGAAGGCGCACGTGAATCATGCTAGGAAGGGACGGGGAGCACACCGGAAGGAATGAGCAATTAGAAAAGTAACAAGAAAATAGGATCCACAACTTCGTGCCAATGAGTTAGACAAGTTAGCTCAGTTGAACCATCTCATAGAAAACTTAAGTTTTCGGAGTTCACTCAAAAAGAAATAAAAAGCTCAATGCTCTCATAACCATCAAATAAACTGAATCACTTTCTAAAATCTATAGAAACAAACAACATTCAGAAGGGAAGTCCAGGCCCAGGGGTCCACAGGGAAAATCTACCAGTCGGGAAATAGGCCATTTCGAGCCCTACATGCAGAAGAGGAGGGCACTCTCAGCTATTTTATGAGCTCATCTCGATGCCAGAACACAAAGGACAGTACAAAAAATGGAAAAGTACGGGCTAATCTTATTCATAAACATGGCCTCAACAATCCCATGCTGTTAGCTAGTCGAACGAGGCCAGAATGAGTGGCGTGAACCTGGATGTGAAGACAGACAGGAAGCCTGTGGAGGAGCCGCGAGGGCTGGAGAACGGGCAGCACGGTGGGCAGGGAGAGGCGCATGCCTGGCCCCACTGCCCTGCTAAGACAGCATGCCTCCACTGCCCTAGCCACCGTCCCTTCCGCAGTGCCGTGGCCCTGCTCAGGCATTCTGGCTCCCAGGCGTCCTTGCCACCAGCATGGCCCGGGAATTAGCCAAGCAGGATCACGTCATGCTCCCCCTCCTCCTACGATGACCGTGGGCACTACCCCACCCCACCCCGCGTGAACTACCCTTCAGGTGACCTGGTGCTTTTAAAGCTAGATTTTAAAACCAGATGCTAAAAAGAAATGAAGTAAAATAAGTTAAATATTGAGAGGAGAGAATTTCAAAAAGACAAAACATTTCCCGAGTGTCTTGTTCTGTCTAGAGCAAGTAAAGTAAGGACAGGGATGTGTGCACTGCACTCGGCCACGGGGGTCACTGACAGCTTGGTACAAAGTCAGTCCTGGGCTCAGAAGCCTCTCGGAAGGGAGGTGGAGCGTCGCGAGCAGGTGGAAGGAGAGAGTCGATGGACTCTGAAGAAGAAAACAGAGGAGAGGGAGTCTGAGGACTTTAGGTTTTGTGTTTTAAGTTGGGAGAGGCTTACATCTGACAGTAGACTGGGGTGAGGACGCAGTAAAAATGAAGCAGGAGAAACTATTAATGGAAAAAGCCCTCAAAGGAGACGAGCGATGGGGTTTGGAGACGAGAGTGGGTCACAGGGGAGAGGGTGGGGTGACGGGGATGACCTGATGACTGGTGTGAGGCAGGGAGGAAGAGGAAGCCGAGAGGGAAGGAGGGACAGGAAGGTGCAAGGGGAGGAGGGGCGGGGAGGTGGGAGGGGAGGAGAAATGGGAAGTTGAGATACAGGGAGGGACAGGAAGTCGAGGGCAGCCAAGTCTTGGGCTCCTAGTTTCTTAAAGAAGGGGCAGGCCAGCTCATTTCTGAGAGTAAGGTGGTCTTAGGGGTGGAAGGAGAATGACATCTGACACATTATCCATTCGATATTCAAACAAATCTGATCCAGACATTTTAACACAGTCATCAGGACAGGGTTATGTGACACAGGGTAACAATCAGAAGATTGAATTACACATGTTTCCCCAAATTCTATTATATAGTTTCCTGAAGAGCTAGGCAACCTCAGATGTGTGTGGCAATTTATTGTTGTTCTAATGTTCTGAAAAGGAAATGGCAGAGGCTAGAAACTTCTGTGGGAAGAGTAGAGGGTGCAGCATTACTAGACTGATGGGCTCATGTCTGACTTTCTCAGTTCTCAGCTCACAGCACTGAGCCTGGCATATCGTTTGTTGAATGACCGCCTTTGCGAATGTAGGTGTGAATCCCGGGTGTGCAGGTCTCTCAGAGTCCTACAGATGTGCGTGCTGGGGTGCCACACCTGGCTGCCCACACTCCCGCTAGAGCTGCATCCGTCCACACCAGCTGTCCCAGGTGGCAGCTGCCCTACCCCTGTGTGTGTCTTTGGGCAGTGTCTGTGCATACAAGGGCTGGAAATCTGTCACTCTGTTCCTGGCTTAAGAGCAATCCACTTATTTTATCTTGGTTTACTTGGCATTCACTCTTTTTAAAAATTTAATGAATCCTCATTAAGTGTCCACTGCGTGTCATGTGTGATGTTAGGCTGGGGGACAGGAGAGTGACAGTCCCTGCCTTTATAGGCCTCCTGATAAGCCAGTGTTTGTTTGGGCGCTTTTGCATTCTCTCTGTAGTAAGAGGACAGAGTCCTGGGCACCTGCTTGGTTTTAAGTGAAGCTGATGGTTGACCCTTGGGGTTGCTGTCCGCAGGAGATGGCTGTGGGGACCTGATGTGGAGGCAAGGGAATAGGCTCCATGGTCAGGGTGAGTGGCTTTGAAACCAGTCTCTGCCGATTAACAAAAGTGCGGTGCTGGAAAAGTTACTTAGTCTCTCTGAGCCTCCCTCTCTTTATCGGCTA
Source organism: Indri indri (assembly GCA_004363605.1). NCBI lineage: Eukaryota > Metazoa > Chordata > Mammalia > Primates > Indriidae > Indri > Indri indri. Next base: position 42,350 of record RJWJ010001921.1, read on the forward strand.
AATGCAGATAATGTATTTTGGGCCTTTGTTTGGCACCTCTTGCCTTCAGTAAATGGTATCAGTTACAAGTGCAAACTCTTCACCGCTATATAAATGTACTCTTAGAGTCCCATGGCGGGCCTTCGGAATTGTCAGTATTTAGAGATGAAAAATAGCAGAGCTCTCTAAAGGGAAATGGAAATGACACGTGAGGGCAGCCATCAGCTCTGCCCCAGAGGGACAATTAGCAGCTGCATTTGCTGACTACGAATGAAAACAACCTGAGTGGTAAACTTCACCTTCAGAATCTCAGTGAATTTCGTATCTTTGTGTCACTTGCAGTTTGCCATGCGGGAGAAGGCGAGCGTGGGTTGGATGCAGGTTTTAGAGGTGGGGCAGCTGGACCGAGTGTGCCATGCACCTTGCACAGGCAACACAGGGAAAAGCCTGGAAGTTAAGACCTGCTGCTCTTTCCTGTCCTACCACTTGCTGGTGGTGAGTGGAGCCTGTCACTCAACCAGTCTGTCTCATCCCCTATTTTTTCATCTGTGAGGTGGGAACACCAGCACTTGCCTTGCAGGATCCAGTGAGGATGAGATGTGTTCAGTGTGTGGACAATGGGCCGTGGGCCCAGGGCGGGGCAGATGTGGGAAACGGTTAGTGCGAGAGTCCATGGTTGGAATCTAGACCCACAGTGAAACGCCAGGTAGCAGCAGAGATGGGGAGAGAGGCCCTTCTTATGGTGGAGGCGCCCTCTATGTTCTAGATGTCAGGAGAGCCAGTCTGATTCCAGAGCTGCTGAATCATGTTGGTGATTCCAAGTTAGAGAATGATATGTCCAGCATCTGACCTGCTCACGTTGCCTGGAAACCCTTCTTTGCCCACGCCTTAGTTTTCGTGTGTGTTTGTTCTGTCTTCCAGCTCTGGATGAATACGGCAGACAACCTGGAGCTCGCCCTCTTTTCCCACCTTGTGGAAATTCTTCAATCTCCAAGGTAGGTTGGGCTTTGTCAGCCTGGGAGTTAGAACTAAAATCTTCATGCCAAGAATGGAGACTGAGAGGGCAGGAGTGTCAGTAGCTCCTTCCTGCTCCCAGAACGTTAGGTCCCCAGCGGGCAGCACATCCTACCCAGTGGCTCACTCCCATATGCAGGGAAGGGCTGTTTCTTCTGACGGTCTTAAGCCACAGGAAGGCAGGTGCAGAGGGCTTAGAGGCCTCTCTAGCCCCAGGGCCTTGCACATACTGGGGGCTCAACAAACATGGCCAGCAAAGGCCAACTCTCCCCTTGAGTTCTGTGGTTCTCCAAGTCACTTTTTGAATTAGTCAGAGCTCTTTTCATTGCAAGTGGCAGAAATATAACTCAAGCAGATTAATAAAGCAAAAAGGGAAGGAAAGAAGGAAGGGGAGGAAGGGGAGAATAGAAGGAGAAAAGGAGGCCGACAGAGGGAATTCACTGGCTCGTGCAATTGAAAGGGGCAGATGTTTGCCAGTGGCTGGGTGGTACTCATGTCACTTTATCTGGGCTCTGTCACCGCTCTTGTCTGTGCCTCCTCCATGGTGTCTTTGTGTTGGCAGGCTTCCTTCTGCGGCAGCCAGGTGGCTGCTGGGCAGTGCCTCAGGGCACATCCTCAGCTTAGCACAGTCAGCAGAGAGAGCACCTTTTTTTTATTCGACAGTCCTGGCTCTAGGATTGAGTCCCGAGACCAGGGAACATGGCTTCCCCTCTGCAGCGAGTGGAGGGAAATTACAAAAAGGTGGTTCCCAAAGCAAGCCAGGAGCTGTGATCCCAGTAAGAGAGAAGGGAGGCTGGGAGGCCCACACATCACCCCACCTGCCTCCTCATGGATCAGGCTGGTCCAGTGATCTCTGGGTGTTGAATGTGTTTCTGGACTTCTTTCCTTCAGGCAGTTATTCCTGAATATCTATCGTAAACTCACTGCCCATCATACCCCTTTCTTAGTGCTGAGTTCGGAGGTGAGTAAGACAGTCCTGCTGAGAAGGAGGGGGAGGAACAGAGAGGCATTCCATTAGGTGCTGTACCAGCAAGGGCGCTGATGGCAGCCGGATTGCCAAGTGGCAGGACGCATGTCCTCCCTGTCAGGGCCATTGCTAGGTCACCCTCAGAACTGGGCTGGTTCTGCCTGTTCTGTGTGTCAGGGACGTGGAGCTCAGCAGAATGTAATATGTTAATACCAGAAAAAGACAGAGAGGAGCAATGCACCCAAATTCAAACTGCTTCATCTTTTTTTCCCTCCTACCATCCACTTTCTTCCTGTTCCTGCTCCTGTTCTAAGAAACAGACATTTACCCTGGGAGCAATTTTCTTTGGGGGAGTAGAATTTACTGGAAACTGGATTTGTGAGTATCCTAAGGAGAGGGATGTGGATACTTGAATTCTGCCTTTTTCTCCTTTGCTCCCAGCGGCATGTTCATCCACTTTGTGGTTTGGGGCGGGCGGGAGAATCGCACACGCAGACAGGAGGGCCGTGCTCCTGGCTGTTGGGAAGTGCTCTTCAGTCACATGAGTGTCTGCTGTCTTTGTTCTGAGTTTTCTGAGGCCAGCACTAGTTTTCCCTGAGGCTCAGAATTTAAAAAAATCAATAATTGGGGTTTGCCTTTGAAGGCGTGTCCAGGGGGTGGGAGGAATGGGAGGCGCATGCCCCGGTGACTCTGGCACTTGGTGGACACATGTTCGATGGTGTCTGACAGCATCTTGACAAGTTGCCAAGAGAGCATTGGAGTCAGAGGGCCACAGAACAAGCCTAGCTTGGAAAACCTTTTTAGCAGAAACGCAGCAAATTTGGTTCATTCCAGTAAAAGCTTTTACTGCCTCTCTCCTGGGCTCACCAGGGAAGGACCCAGAAATGCTGAAGTTGCTCACCAGGCAGGACTGATACCTAAGCTCGTCTTCCTCTTCAATGAACCGAACCTGACCCCCTCCAAGATCCCCACTATCGTTGCCATCCTGGGCTGTCAGCTGAGGGGCCACTTTAGCATCCAGGACTTGCTCAGGTACTGCACCAAGCTTCCCAGGGGGAAGGCAGGGCCTCAGGCTATTTGCAAAGGAATACAGGTCCCAGCTGTCTCCTGACCACACTCAACGCATCATCACTTGGAACCTTCTAGGGGTTTTTGCTTAGGGTTGAATGTTGGGAAAAGGGATGAGTTTGCTTGAGCCCAGATGGGACAAGCAAGTTTCCCCAGCAGGGCTGTGCGTTCACCGCCCTCTGGTGCTCAGGCTCCCCTGCTGTGCCCAAGAATTCCAGAATCTCCCCAAGCACAGCCATGCTCACCAGCAGGTGACCCCACACGTCTGTGTGCCACACACTTCTGAAAGGACAGTCCCCGCTGGCACCACATTTAGCCATTTCTTTCCTCGTCACTATCTGATGTGTTGATCTGGCAGAGCCATAGTTAACTTCTCTGATGAATCCTGACAGAGTTTAGAAGTCTCTGGAAATGTCATATCCATCACAGAATAATGTGATTCCCCTCAAACTCTCACTTGAAGACACATTTGGGTAGATCTGTGTAAAAACCACTAATTTGTGCTCAGCAGACATGGCTGAGCCCCCTTGGAGCATGTCGTTCTCTCCCTGTCGCATAAAGGATTGCGCTGTTTGTCGTGTACACCCTCAAGCCGTCATCAGTGAACGAGAGGCAGATCTGCGTGGACGGAGCCCCAGACCCTTCCATGCCTGGTGAGAAGACCTTTCCCAGCGGCCAGTCTAAAGGCAGCGGGACGGCTTCACGGAGCCCCTGAGAGGCGGGCGTCGTGGAGACGTTTTGCAGAGGGAAGGGCTGAGGCAGAGGAAGGGGGAGGTACCCAGAGCCGAGCAGGGTTACCAGGCAGTGGCTTGGGAGGCCACGGTTTTATGATGAGGGTCACAAATGAAATCAAATCATGCATTCCTGCTTCAAACCTGGAATGGCTTCCAAGGCCTCCAGGATAAAACCAGTCCCCTGTACACCAGCAGGCAGGATCCTTCGTGCTTTGGCCTCTGCCTCCCTCCCTGGTCGAATCTCCTCCCCTCTCTCCTTTCCCATGACCCCTGCCCCCAGCACTCTGCAGCGCCGTGGCCCTAAGTGCGATGGCCTGCCCTCCGTCCCTGTTTGCACGTGCCACTCTCCCTAGAGCAATGTCATCTCCAGCCCCTGTTAGACTAGCCACTCCCAGGCCCGGCAAGCCAGATTAAGTCCCCTCCTCTGTGCTTCTGAAGCCCCCTGGGTTTACCGCAATGTACAGATTTCCTGATTTGTTTCTTTGAGTCTCCGTCTTTCCCCAGCCAGATGCAGAACAGCAGCTATGTTTGTGCAGCACCCTTCTGCTAGGGTGGTGTGGAAGGGGAGATTACCACCATTTTGTCCTGGGCCCTGTGGATTGTGCTGTCCAAGATGGGAGCCTCTAAGCAACGTGTGGCCGTTTAAATATATATTAATTAACATTAAATGCAATTAAAAATTGAATTCCTCACTCACTCACTAGTCACATTCTAAGTGCTCAGTAACCACCTGAGGCTAGTGGCTACTCTATTGAACAGGGCAGATATAAAGCAGTCTCATCATCACAAAAGATTCTCTTGGACAGTGTTACTTAGTCTAGAAAATTTATATTTTACCTTTAGATCAAGCCTCAAAGTAAGAATTACTACTCCCATTTTGCAGATGGAGAAACTGAGGTTCAGTGAGATAAGGAGCTTTAATCAGAGATGGGCCCAGAGTCTAAAGAGAGGGAAATCTAACCCCACTTCTCTGAGTTGCCTCATCAGTCCTAGTTCTGCAGCCTGGTGTGTGCCCTAAACTGGTGGTGAAACAACCGGCAACCGAGGGAATAAGTGATTGGATGCTGGGTTATTAGTCAACCTTCCGCCTCGTGTGGACTCTGTTCTGAAACTTTTATCTGACCCAACACGCCGAAACATTGTTAACATGTCCTTCAGGGGTTTAATAACACTTCAGAAGTCAAATTTTTCTTCCACTGGCTCCATATCCCTCTGCTGTGATTCAGGGTCCGTTTTTCAGTGTGACACAGATATGCGGAAGGCCTAGCCTGGAAGCAAGTTAAAAGTAGAAACCAAGGGAAGGAAGACCGTCGTCTTCACCATTCTGGTCCCAATAACTCACATAATACCAGCACATAGTAGGTGCTCATGAAATGTTGCAGCCTATGATAATTTTTAAAATATTCTACCAAAAGATAAATTTGCCCTTATCATTTTTAGGATTTTTTTTTTTTTGGAGGTCGGGCAGCATCGAAGACATTTCTGATCAAAGGAAACTTCAGGAGCATTTTCTGAAATTCTTTGTAAGCATTGTAATGAAGTCTAGAATCAAATGCCAAAAATCTGAGTCCCATCCATGCCACCATTCTTGAGTGAACTAAGCATTTGGTGAACATGATTGCTTACTGCAGCAAATGTGATGTCTCTTTACATCCGTTTTCTCTCAAATCTGAATTCTTTTTTGTAGCTGGAAGCCAAACATCTGGAAAGACAATCTGGCTCAGGAACCAGTTGCTGGAGATGCTGCTCAGTGTAATATCTTCCCCCCAACTTCATCTGTCCTCTGAGTAAGTAGCTCCAGGAAGAGCAATTTGGCACGAGGTTGCCTCATACAGGGTGCGGTATTAAACCTTTTCTTAATGAAAAGTTTAGCATCTCCGAGTCTGTTTTCCGCAACGTGTTTCCCGCACTCGTCAGAAAGAAAATTATATTCTCTCCACCCAATAAACCAGACCTTGCCCTAAGATATTCTGATGCAAATGTTAAATGGGCATGAGGAACTAGAAACAGATTTGGTATAATTACAATAAACTCCTTTTGTCACCATCGCTATAGTATAATTGTTATTGTTTTGGCAGTTGGGACGATTGCTGATTTTGATGTCCCGCACTTGGCAGATAGTAGAATGGAGAAATGGTTAGCCCGAATAACATCTATCAAGGAAAAGGCTTGCCAGATTCTTCTGCTATTTACTGTTAGTGATTTAGTTATTTTTCCAAGTTGGAAGAAGCCTCTACCTTCAATTAACTTTCAAAATAATGCGTAATCATAAAGCTGATTCCATTAAATCCCCCCTGCTGCCTCCCTGGAGTCACTCGTTCAGCATCTATTTCTTCAGCACCTACTGTGTGTCAACACTCTTCCTGGCTCCTAGGAGGCAGCCCTGAGCAAGTAAGCCCAGATCCTTGCTCTCGTTACGTGCACGTCTTAGTGTGTATGTGTGTTTGGGGGCGGTGGTGAGGAGATACCCTTCAGTAAATCAGCCTTGCAAATAGTGCTTAGAAATTTACCAGCCTACAGGTCTTTACATTCCTAGAATCAAAATGTGGTATAGCTGGAAGATGCTTTGGAGATGAGCTAGTCTAACCCCTTCCTTCTGCATTGTTTTGGAAGGGGACGTATTATAGTACAGCATTTAACAGCTGGACTCAGGGAACTAGACCTTCCGGGTTTGAATCCCAGCTCTGTCCCCTCCCCTGGACTGGGCAGGGGCAGTTACTTAAGCCTCTCTCTACTCATCTGTATGAGAACAAAAGTGGTACTTTCAATAGATGGCTACAGTGAGGATGAAATGAATCAATGTATGGATAGCCCTGAGAATGATGCCTGGGATACTGTAAATACTCTGTAAGTGAACTGCTATCATCACCATCACCTTTGTCACCATCACCATCATCACCGCCACTATCATCACCATCATCACCGTCACCATCATCACCATCACCATCATCACTATCACTATCATCATCATCACCTTCACCATCATTACCCACCATCCTTGTCATCTACATCCTCACTGAGGAAATGACCGGAGCATAACATTAGCCCTGCCAAAGTCATCCAGTTGCTAAACATCAGAGGCGGGGCTGGAAGAGAGGATGGTCTCTTCTCCTCATTCCTGGTGCAGTGCTCAGCTCATCCCAGTGGGTACCAGCCACACCCTCATGGCCCAGGACCCTCCCCTTCCTCCCAGAAGGCTGGTCCTTCACTAAACCTGTTGTCTTGGCTGGGTTGGCCACTTACCCTCTGCCCTCCACTTCCCTCCAGTTCCTTCCAGCAAGTCTGTATTCTCCAGACCCATCATTTTAAAGTTCATTTTTGAAAGTGACAGTTCATCATGGGTTTTTTATTTTTGCCTAAACTGATAAAAATGCATAAACATTAGACTATTCCAGTTAGATTTTTATCAGTGTCTATAAAAAGCGTGGTGAATAATCACTACGTGTTTTATATGACTATGTTGATGGTAATTAAATTAGATGGGTGGTTTGTCATACACTACTGTGTACATATGAATAGTACTGAAGTAGGGCTATTAAGAGGCATGTGCATTTTTACTTCTGTTGATACATAGTTTCCAATTGTTTTGTCCAATTTACACCGCAGCCATTAGTAGAGAAATGCATCTAAATGCTTGCCAGCATTTTATTTACCACTCTTTTGAAATGTAATATATACTTTGCTAAATATTATCCAAATGTTGACCTTAACTTGCCTTTCTTAGGCAACTCTTGAGGCTGCACATTTCATATTTTCTGGACATGTCACTTGCTCAGGGACCAAGAGATAATTGATTGCATTTTTTGACTCTCCAGGTCAAAGGAAGAGCTGTTCCTGAACCTGGGGCCCGACTGGTTCCTGCTGCTCCTACAGGGCCACCTACATCCAAGCACCACTGTACTGGCACTGAAGCTGCTGCTGTACTTTCTGGCAAACCCCTCCCTCCGTGGGCGATTTAAAGATGGCCTGTCTGCTGGATCCTGGTTGGAATGCAGCACCAAGGGCGTGGACGTTGTGATGGGTGAGCGCTGCTGGCTCCGGGAAGCAGGGCACCACCTGGTCCTGGGGTCGAGTGAGGACCTCTGCAGCTCCCTGCAGTAGGATCCCCTTGACCCCAGACTCCAAGGCCTGCACCCGCACTAGCCCCAGCACCCTCTAACTCCCTTTGCAGCCTCTCTGCATGCCAGGCACTGGAGGGCACTTTCCATGCCTCAGAGGGTGCTTAGCTCTGTTCTCCTGGGCACTTTATATTCTGCTTCTCTTCCTGGGATGCCTCCGATGTGGATCCAAATGCCACTTCCTCCGGGAAGGGAGGGGTCCCCCTGAATTAGGGCACTTCTGTTACATTCTCTCTGCCCCTGTTATTTTCCTCTATAGTGCTTATCACAATACATAAGCATATATTTATTTGGGTATTTAATTGCATAATGTCTGACCCTCCTACTACATTGTAAGCTTAACAAGTGTCCAGAATCTGTACATTTGTGGAAACCCTATGTCCTTGTTGCCTAGTATGAAGTTGCCTTGTTGCCTCTTACCTAGTAGGCATCAAGTACCTGTTCTTGAGTGAATGAATGAGCATGTCAGGAACAGGGAGGGAATTATTGTTGAACACTTTCCTGTTCTCATCTGAGGGGGACGTATATTTCTACCCAGCGTTTCTGTGATGTGGGAGGGCGGCAGGGTGTTCCTTCACCTGTCCAGTCCCCACCTTGATCAACAGCTGTTCTCAACTGGATTTTATGCCCCTCCCCTGCAATAGACAACCTGAAGAGCCACCCTCCACCGCCTGAGCAGAGCCTCTGCCTGCTTCCTGGGTTCCGCGTCTTGAGCGACTTTCTGGCCCACCACGTTCACATTCCAGAAGTCTACCTCATCGTGTCCACCTTCTTCCTGCAGACGCCACTTACGGAGCTGACGGACAGTCCCAAAGTAGGTCCTTGGAGCACTCCTGGCACAGAGCATCATGCTTGGTTTCCTGATACCCTGTGACTAAGGCCAACCCCTAAGCCACTCTCTGCTTGTCTCCCGGTATTTTTTCCAGCTGAGACTGTGTTCTGACCCGCCCTCTCCCCTAGCAGTCCCGCACCTTGGCTGGCCCTCCGCGTGCCTCCTACTGGCCCCTTGGCTCCTTTGGCCTGCGCCTCCCCTCATCCCTTCCGGCAGGTCTCTGATTTGGATCAGCCCATTTTCAAATCTTCCCTTTCTGGGCACAGCTGGGGAAGTTACAGGATGCCGGGCGGTGGCATTGCCTCAGCACCCCGCTCTCCACCATCCACCTGTGCTGCCGCCCTCTTCATCGCCCTCTCTCCACTGCCTCTGGGAAAGGGAGGCGTTCCGAGGCTGATCTCGGATTCCTTCGGCTCCTTCCATGGGTGACCTCACCCCACAGTTACCCTTTTGTCATTCCGTACTTTCAGTTTCTCATTTTCTACTGACTCTGTCCTCATAGACCAAAGTATGTTAAACCACGGCCCACTTAAAACCAGAAGCTGCCCCTTGATTCACACGTGTGACCAACTGCTGTCCTGTTTATCGCCTTCCTGTCCTTGGCCACATTTCTCCAAAGAGGAGAAACGAAGGTGCACACTCACTCTGCGCACCGTCCCACCCCCCCACCCCCACCTACCTGCGCACGGTCCAAGTGTTCATTTGCTTTCGCTCCTGCGGGATCAGGTTCAGACTCCATAGCTGGCACTGAGATCTTCATCTTGGGGGGCCTGACTTGTCTTTCCAACCAGGCTGCAAGTCACCAACCCTTTATCTGTGACTCTGCTAAATCATCTCCCCATCTTTGTGAGACTGGCTGTTAGCTATCCTTGTTCCCACTGTCACCCACCTGGGTGGAGTGTCCTCCGACAGCACTCAGCACAGATGCCACCTCCTGCTTGAACCCCCTTGGCAGAGGGAACCGTTTCCTCCATTGTGCCTCAGTGTACCTTCACCTTATATGGCACCAACATGTTTACGTGTTTGCCTTCCCCCTTAGTTGCCGAGCATCTGAACAACAAACCCAGCTTTTCCTCACCTTCCTGGGCACCTGACAAATAGCAGACTCGGAAATTGTTTCTTGTTCTTAAGGAGTTGAGTCAAACTGAACTGAACTGAAATATAGGAGGAGAAGAACTTTGCAAAGAGAAGGCTAAAAAATTCACCTCTCTTGCGTATCTTTACAGTTGACAGGTTTAAATCTTGATATAGACTAATGGTATTATAGGTCGCACTTCAAAATAAAGTTCTTAATGTGCTATGCTAAGGTAATTGAGACCCTAAATTGTTATTTCTCTAACACACTGTAGGAAACAAACATCTAAGTATTGGGATCCATGATACATATTTTACATATTTTATTTTGCTTGATATTTAAACAATCCCATGGGGTAGGTAATGTAATTTTCATTTCACAGAGAAGGAAACTGAATGGCCAAGAAGTGGAGCTTCTTGCCTGAGCTCAGCTATCAAAAAGGCAAAGTCAGGCCATTCCGATTCTAAACCCCGTGCTCTCTCCTCTGCACTTTGTGCTGTCCTTTCCTCTGAAACCTTGGAATTCTTTGTATGTCTTATATAATCTCATTTACAAAAATTCATTAAAGTTGATTAGGATATTGAGTGCTTGCGATGTCAGACCAGAAGAACTAAACTCCATGCAAGTTGCTAGGGAGTCTTCATGCAGCACCTTCTTGGAGGTGTGTGTTTTCTTACACACCATCAGCTGGGCTGGGGTTTTTCATATGGGCTCACCTAGACTGCTGCTATGCTGTTTTGCATTTCCCACTGGAGGCCCCCACAAACTTGATGCACTTGCTGCAAAGCTGGTCCCCTTCGTGTGTAGCCGTGTAGCCACAGGTCTTCTTACAGCCCCTGCCTCCTCCTTCAGGACAGCCTTGACGCCATGCTTCAGTGGCTCCTGCAGAAGTACCACCAGGAAGAAATTCTCCGGGCTGGGCTGTGCACGGAAGGTGCCCTGCTGCTCCTTGAAATGCTAAAAGCCACCGTGAGCCAGGTGAGACCCACTCCCTGCATGCAGCCCTGAAGAGGTTCTAATGGGAAGGCCAGTTTGGAAGGGTCACCTTGACTTTTCCTAGCAGCTTCCCAGTAATGCTGGTAACTAGCAAGATGAAATGGAAGAGGCAGGGAAGGTTCCTAGAGATGACTCAGGTGCACTGGAAACCCAGCCTCATGGTCCCCAAGAAGCACATAAAGCTCCCTGGGGACATCTATTTTCCATTTAAACTTTTGTGTAAACATTGGGCTTTCTTCACCGGGAGATTTACTGCCTTCAGTCAAAGGGAACATTGCTGAGGAGGAAGAGGGTCCTGTCTGCTCAAGGGGCCCACCTCCGCCAAGACAGCCAGACCTCGTTCACGAGTGACCTGTGAGGGAAAGACCTGTCAGAGGAGACAGGTGGCAGCCAGCTACAGGCACAGCGTGGAGAGGCTTCCACAGCGGGGAGCCTTTGACTTGGGCCTTCGAGGTCCACCAGAGGTGGATAGAGAGGTTATCTCAGATGTGGAGCGAAGGCTATGTGGCCTGTGAGCAGGAGTGATTGATTAATGGTGGGTCAGGTCAGCAAGAACTTGTAGGAGGGAAACTTCCAACCTCATTCTGTAGACACCAAGGGCCACTGGAGGCTTATTGTAAGGGGAAACTTACTGCTTTTCTAAAATGATACGTGATTATCTTTAACATTTAAAGAAAAGAAAAAAGCAGATAGTAAAAATCACCTGACATATAAACCCTCCCAGAAATGACCACTATGAACTTTAGTGGAATATCCTTCTGGACACCTCTCCAAGATATGCCACACCCTTACAGAGGATGTGACCACAAGACCACATAATTTGTTCTCAACATTTATGGACATCTTTCCATGTCAATAAAATAGAAAAATATGGGAGTCATCTATATTTGTAATAGTAATTTATGCTGTTTTTTTGGAGTGTTTGTTGTTATAAAATGGTTGTAATGAACTTTCTTAAATAATTTTTTCTTTTTAGCTTAATGACCTCCTTAGCCCAAATTCTGGGACGTGGGATAGCAGGTCAAAGCATACTTTCTGTATTTTCTTTTAGATGCACTTAGAAAGATCGCACTAGCTATTACACACACACATCCCACCAGCTGATTTCTGTCTCAGTGACTCATATGGATGTGCACATCGCATCCTCATAGCCTCAACAGCACGGCCAGACTGCAATGGTTTCATAGTGGAGTTCTTTTGCATTTATTATTACTGAGGTTGAAACCACTTTTCATATACTTATTAATTATCTTTATTTATGTTGTTCTCTCTCTATTTATTTTACTGTAAACTGCTTGTTTAAATCTTTTGCCAATTTTTCTGTATGTTTAATTATGCTGAGAAAGCACAGATTCCACTTTTCCCTTTTTGAAACAGAAAATTTTTTTCATTTTTATTAAATCTTTTAGCATATAATTAGATGATCATACGCCTTTTTTGTTTTAACCAGTTACCTGTGATTAACTGCATCAATAGATTTCTTTGCATTCTTGCAAAGACCTTATTTAGTCACTCTGTTCTTATTCTGTTTGTTAATATTTTATTTATGATTTAGTATGCATGTATATAAATAATATTAGCTTGCATGTTTCTTCTGTTATAATTTTGTCAGGTTTTGATATCAGTATTATGCCAGTTTTATATTTAAAAAAGATTGCTTTCCTTTCTTTATACTCAAGAAGATATTAAATCCATGATTCTTATATTATTTAAATTGTTCCTATGAAACTGACTGGTCCTAAGTTTGTTTCATGATTATTGACTTGTTTAAACTTTTAACTGCCTTTTTAACTCTGTCCAGTTAATTGATATTTTAAAATCATTTCCCATTTATTTAATTTGCGCAAATATTCTCTTTTAATTCATTTCATTTTCAGTGTATTTCTCCCTTCTCAGTCTCAGTTCATGTGTCCATGTTTTCTCATTACCTGCCTCTCTTGGTACTTAGGAACTAAAGGCTTGCGGGTTTATTTAAAGGACAACTTCCTTGGATACATTTATCAGTCTCCTAATTTTTTTTTCCTGTCAATTTCTAAGATTTTGATTTTGGCATCTTCATTTTTTATTGCTTTCTGGAATTTCTGTGATTGCAGTTTTAGAGTTCTCTTTGATTCATATTTTTAAAAAATCAATGTGGTTGAGTTTCTTGTTTTTAATTTTTGTTATCTATTTCTAGTTTTGTTTTTGCCTGGTCAGGTTATATGATCTGCACATTTTTCATCTTTGGTAAATTTATTCATGGTTCCATTGTAGGACTAATGTGCAGTTAATTTTGGGGGTGCCTAAGAAGACATATATTTTCTGTTTGTAGCATAAGGAATATGTTACCTATATAGCCAATTAATGTTTTAATGTTATTAAAAATAAAGCAAATAAAAATAATAACATAAAAGCATTTAAAACAAAGAAAATGTATAATATGGTAAGCGAAGTAAAAATATAAGACCAAATCTTTATATCATAATAGCAAACATAAAAAGATTAAATTCCTATGTCAAAGATATGACTTTTAGATTGAGTACAAAACAAGACCCATCCTTCTGGGATCTAATATATATGTATACATAACAAGAACAAAGTCACTCAATGATTGATTTGGTACAATGAAGATATCTATCTTGAAAGCATCATTTACCAAATATAGGAGACAAGAATCAAAATATAAAAGGCAAAAGCTGAAAGAATAAGAAAAAAAAGGCTAGAAACTTAACTGTTCTATGTTAGAACTATGAATAGTTCTAACATATATTTCTTAGATGGTTCAGATTTTATTTTATTATTTGCTTGAAACTTTACTTTGGTATTATGCCCTTACCCAGTAGTAACCATAGATTAGTTTGCCTGTTTCCGAACTTCATATAAATGGAATCATACAGTATGTATTGTTTTTGCATCTGACCTCTTTCACTCATCATTACATTTGTGGGGTTCACCCATGTTTTTGTGTGTATCAGTAATTCATTTTTTTATCGTTGAGTGCTATTTTATTGTGATAACCACTATTTATCCATTCTGATTCATTTCAGCTTAGAAATACTATAAAAAAAGCTGCTACATACATATTTTTTAGTGGACACATATACTCCTTTCTATGGGAAATATCCAAAAGTGAAGTTACGGATCACAAGCTATCTATAGGACTTGCTTTATTAGATAATGCCGAATAGCTCTCCAAAGTAGAAATACCAATTTACACTCTCCCCAGCTCTTATTCTGGAAGAGTTCTAGCTGTTCCACATCCTTGCCAATGTTTTGTACTGTAAGTTTTTCGACAGTCCTTTGGAATAGATAGCGTTGTGTCCACTGTGGAAATGTGGAAACTGAAGCTGTGGAGGCTAAGTCACTCAAGCAAGGTCACAGAGCAGGGGCACAGCGGAGGCACGTGTGTCTGGCCTCAGCGCTGCATTCCTGGTCACGGCCGTGCCTAAGAGCCTTCCAGGGGATTTCCGTTGCTTGGTACATCAACTCCAAAGTGCTCTTCCAAAAGTCCAAGTCCTCTCTATCTGACCTCATCTCCCCGCTTCTTCTGTGTTTACTCTGTGCAAGTCACTGTGAAAATAAGCCCAAATTGCTAAAATGTTTCATTCGATCCTCATGACAACCTTCTGAAATAGGTCACATTATGATCCTTGTTTTATAGAGTTCAGTCCAAGGCCCAGGGGGAATAAAGACCTGGTCTTAAGCTGTACCATTAGCAAGTGGGAGAGGCAGGATTCAGTCCAAGTAGACTAACTCCGGAGAAAGCTCTCTGAACTCCTGTCTTTCATCCTCTTCTGCACATCTAACATTGTGCCTCAAGAACCTGGTAGAGAACCCAGATGCAGGTGACTTCAGAAACAGCTTCTCTCTGCCCGCCTCCTCCAGCCCATACCGAACCCTCGTGGGATCCCGGAAATGTGATTCTAATGGTCCCAGGCGTATTGCCTTTCTTTCTACACTTAGATTTGAGTTTCCAAGTACGAGACACAGTGCAGGTACTTGACGGCTACTTGGTGAACAGGACATCCTAGCTCAAGCACCTTGGGCCAGGACTGAGTGGCAGGCTGGTGGGGAAGTGAGGGTGCCGTGGATGGGGGAGCTGGGGCCGAGGCACCGGCCTCACAAAGGAAGGGCCCGATGTGCACCTGTAGCACGCGTAGCACACACAGGAGCAGGCCGAGCGTCGGTCCGCGTGCGGTGTGGCTGTGCAGGGAATGACCCCCAGGTTAAGGGTGCCAATTTCAAGTTCCAGGGTATCCACTCGGGACAGCAGGGCCTCAGGCAGCAGCTGGATCCACTGGGGCTAGGCTCAGTGTCTGGACAGGGTGGCAGGGCAAGGCCAGCCAAGGGAGCTGGGCTCTAGGGAGCACTAGTGTGCAGTCAGGACTCAGGGCAGAGGCTCAGCATGTGGCCAAGACCAGATGGGAGAGAGGTCACGGTGTCTGAGCAAACTGGAGCCCAATACAACAGGATCCATCCCAGACCCCTGGCTGGCAGGGAAGAGCCTCCTTAAGCCCCACCAGCCTCAGACAAGGTGTGCCCAGGTATTGGCCTGGGCAGAATCTGCAGGTGAAAACATGAGTGCTGGGCTGGGGAAGGCTGGATTTACCTCTGAGGGCAAGTTCCTGAGCACAGGGTGCTGTGTCTAATCACACAGAGGTCGTGTGGGGAAGACAGACAGACTTTAGAGCCAGATTTCCTGGATTCAGTTCCGGGCACTGACTCTTACCCACTGGGTGACCTTTGGCAAGATACCGAACCTCTCTGGGCCTTTGATTGCCCATGTGTAAAATAGGGGTAAACACAGAACCTGCCTTAGAGGGTTGTCGTGAGGTGGCAAAGGGAATACGTGTGAAGCCGTCAGAACAATGTCCGTGCATGTTAAACCCTTCCCCAAATGATGGCCAGTGCCCAGTGCTGAGCCGCAGTCTTAGGTGTCTTGCGATCACATGTCTTGTTGAAAGTCTCAGAAAGGAGTCTTCCCCTAGGCCTCAGTTCCTCTGCCTTAGTCAGCCGCTGCCCTGAGCCACCACGCACCGCCTCTCACGAAGCGCGTTTCAGCCCCCCGCAGGTTCTGAAGACAGCGCCTGGGAGCAGACGTTCCCCGCCAGCGTGCTGCAGTTCCTCGGCCTCGTGCACCACACCTACCCCCAGGACCCGGCGTGGCGAGCCCCGGAGTTCCTCCAGACCTTGGCCATAGCCACCTTCCCCCTGGGAACCCAAAAGGTAGGACGTGCCACGGCCCCCGGAAGAGCAGGTGTGAGCTTCAGCATCCCTCAAGGGACGAGGGGAAAATTCCTCCCCACTCCCCCAAATTAAATACATTCTAAGGCAACTTGATTGGAACGTGGAATGAACAACTTGGGTAATTTTCCTTTTCTTGACTGAGGTGCAGGTCCAGGCCATTTTCTGCTCTGAGATTCAGTCGTCATTTTGAGCTATTAAGAACCTCAGTAGTGAGAAATTTGATAGCAGATTGAGTCCAATTCTGTATGGGATTCCCACGCACTGACAGTGGGGAACGATGTGCCCCAATCCAGGAAGGCTGCTGCCTGTGCACCAGACAGGGGAGGCCAGTCCTGGCAGAGCATCCTGTTTGGCCTTTGGTTCTCAGGACCTTGTCCTGTTCTCAGGTCCCTCGGGTCACTACTTTAGTCTGCCCCCAGGCGGCGGGTTTGTGCAGAGGCCCAGCTCAGAGCCAGAGGAGCCAAGGACCGGGAGGGGAGAAGGACCGACTCAGGGCTTGAGGACAAAGCCCTGGGTCTTGTGTGCTGGGAGTTAGAGCAGGGCTATGGGAAGATGTGTGAGTCTGAGGCCCAGAGCAGGCCGTACAGGTTAAGGGGTGGCGAGTCAGGTAGGCTGAGAGGAGGAGCAGGTGAGAATGGGTGCAAAAGGTCCGATACAGGAGGAGGATGGGCAGAAATACATGCGTCCACCTCCGCTTGGATGGATTAGGGACCAGGGGCCCAAAGAGGGAGTGTGAGCTAGCTATGTCTGCACACAAACTGACAACTGCAGCTAAAGGAACGTTTTGGAAAGGCAAAGCATGGTGCATGGGGGATTTATAGTCCATGCCAAGCACAGTGCTGGGATGGTTACTCCGTAGCCATTTGCTAACTGACAAAATGAATGCACGACACACTGTTTTAGAAGTGTATCCATGGGGACAGCCTCCACCCCTGAACCTGGTGCTTAACGTAACCCGAACAGCCACCTGGCAAAGCTGGTGCCAGTGGGAGGAAACTGAGATGCAGAAAGACAAAGGGTGCTTACCAGTTTCTTCTGGGCCTCGGGGTCGCAAGACCCATCTTCCAGCACAGCTGAGAGAATGAAACATGCTGCACTTCACCTGATTAACAAGTCACAGAGCCAGGACTTAAGCCTCATGCTCTCAGCCCAAAGCCATGTCCTTTCTGTTACAGGCAGTTTAAAATAAAATTAAATGGCCAAATAAAATGTAAGAGTAATTGGTTTTAATAAAAAGACTATATGTTAAGACTAGACTATTTGCAAAAGGATATAATGGTTTTAAGATGGTTTGAGGGATTCGTATTAACTGAAGTGACTTACTAGAAAAGTGAAAGGAAAAAGTCAGTTGAGAACAAAGGAAGGCGCTGCTGGCTGCAGGAGAGGGGGATGAGACCCGCACGCAGAGGCCCAGGCGAGCCTAGGCCTTCCCCGCCATCCCGCCAAGTGGGTGCTCTGTAGGGGGCCAGTGGCCTGACATTCCCAACCCAGATGCCCTGCTCAGCCCCCAAGCCCAAGGGCAAGGCTCACCATCTGCTGGGTCGGGTTCCAGCCGAGTGCCCCGGCAGTAGCCCAGGCGCACGCTCTGACCCTGTGCTCTTCCTCCCCATGGTCAGCAGTTCCTGCTTGGGGGAGGGCCAAGACTCAAAGCCACTTCCTCAGCTGACCGTGGGTGAGCAAGCCAGGCCCCATCTTGGGGCTCCTGGCTCCAGTTCCTAGGCGCTCCTCCCCACCCGTCCTTGCCTGTCCCTGCTCCAAGTTGGCTCCTCGAGGCCTTTGTTGCACAGAAACGTGAGAGGCCCTCTTCACACAGAAGGCTGGTGGCCAAAGGCTTCGATTTGCTGTGAATTTATATGGCATCTTTCCAATCAAGGCCGCACAGAGCTAATTAATGCAGTCACCACCTCCCTAGGTGCCATTAAATTCGTTTTATGGCTTAATTAAGAATGGCTGCATTAATTTTATGAATGAGCAGAGGGAGGTGCTAACAGATGAACGCGCAGGAAAAGTTCACGGGCTGGGAGTCAGCAGTCCCCGGCCTCGTGTCCTTGGATGCATCACTCGGCCTCCCCAGCTTCTCCGTGTCCTCCTGGATGTATCTGGGGTAATGAGCCCTGTCCCATTTCTCTCCCAGTGTTGTAAATATAAAATGGGAAAGAGTGCGCCAAGGCACGTCAGGGACTTGAGGAAAGGACTCTGAAGTCCAGCTTCTCCATCGTTCTCACCTGAGGGTCCTACCCGTCAACATCAGCGGAGCCTGGGCAGGAAGTCAAGGTGGGATCCCCACCAGGAGGCGGGAGTGGGCATCCTCCCACCATATACCAGGTGCCAGGCAGTGCCACGTCCATTGTTCTCTCATTTCGTTCTGTCGTGAGATGGTTTGTATCGTCGCTATTTACCGACAGGGCTGTGGCTCGCGGGAGGGAAGCAGCTTTCCCCAGCGCATCCTGGGCTTTGTCACTGAGTCCTGCAGCCTCTCTGACTCTGGGGCTTAGCTTCTTTGTATGACACCGGCCTAGCCCAGGTTCTCAGACC
Organism: Indri indri; assembly: GCA_004363605.1. Classification (NCBI taxonomy): domain Eukaryota; kingdom Metazoa; phylum Chordata; class Mammalia; order Primates; family Indriidae; genus Indri; species Indri indri. Next base: position 60,894 of record RJWJ010001921.1, read on the forward strand.
ACAGCAGGTCACCTTACAAACAACTGGACCCTGGGCAAGTGGCCTCCGTCCTTGAAGCCTCAGTTTCTGCACACGTTAGTGTGTGTGATGAGAACCCTGCCCACGCGCACGGCCAGCGTAGGTCCGAAAGGGCTTGAGACAGGGCAGGCTGCTCATGTTGCGGTTCTCTTGTCTTTGAGGGGGCGGTGGCTGAGTCTGCCTGGAACGTCAGCAGTCCTGGGGCTGCGGCTGAAGGTGACAGCACTGTGAAGGGTCTCCAGGCTCCTGCCAAATCACATCTCGCCCGGAGGCAGCTGAGGGAGTTCATGCAGCTTCTCCTGAGGGAGCTCCTCCTTGGGGCCCCCAGCCCCAAGCAGTGGCTGCCCCTGGAGGTGCTGCTGGAGGTGGGTTGGAAAGGGTGTTTTGGGGCCATGTGCTGTGGAGCCTGCAAGAGGACAGGCACCCTGAGGACAGGGTGTCCCCAAGGAGAGGGAGGGCTGGAGACTGCAGTGATCAGAGGGCAGAGGGGAGTCTCTGAACTGCAGGACCTAGCAGAGCAATGGGTGGTAGAGTGAGGGCAGGGGCCCTAGAAGCAGAGCCTGAGGAGGGGGAGGTTTGTGGAAGTGATTTATTGCGGGGAGGGCTGCTCTTAGGAGAAGGATGGAGGGAAACAGAGGGGGTATGGGAGAAGTCAGCCCAGAGGTGGTCTCAGCTGGAGCCTGGTCCCCAGGGAGTGCTGGTGTGCTATCTGCCTCCCAGAGTTGGCCCCACCTGGAGGTACCTGCCAGGTGGCCATGGGCTGTGGGCTCCCCCTTTACCTCCTCACCTGGGGAAGTAGGCATCATGTCCTGGGTGAGGCAGCTCAGTCGGCAGAGTGCAATGCCCCCGAGAAGGGGCAGTTGTGGGCTGTCAGCAGTCCACATCAAGGCAGCTGTGATATCAGTGCACTGCCAGGCAAGGACAGTGGTAGGTGCTGAGTGGACATTATGGCCATGTGGCTGCCGTCTCAGTCCCAGGCTATGCTTCCAGGCTTCTCCAGACAATGCCACCAGTCAACAGAAGCGAGACTTCCAGTCTGAGGTCCTGCTTTCCTGCATGGAAACATTCCACATGATGAGTGGGGGCAACGCCCTGATACTCACAGGTGAGCAGGGCGACCTGGTCCTCCCTATGCCTGACACGAGGCCACTGACCGCTGAGTGGGAAAGCCAGCGTGCCCCCCAGCAGGTGACCACAGTCATGGGACGCCACCCTCTTGTTGGGTGTCAGTCCCTCAATGCATCCACAATAGTAGCTCACTGACCCTGCCCTGGAGCCCAGTGAAGGGATGTTTGCCACTTTCCATGACACCACTGTCATTGCTGGACTGTACAGAGGCAGAAAGTCCTATTGTCCTCTGAGCTAAAATCGCTTCTCCTCTAGCTTCAGTAGAAATGAGACCTCTTCCCATAAGGGAAGTCAAGATACTGGAATTTCACATCCTCTGTTCAGCATTCTGCCTGAGTACAGAAGAGGTGCGCAGCCCATGTTTCTTATACAGATGAACCTGGGTGAAGACGCCATTGCCCTTCAGCATATCAGATTGAGGCTTCATTCCAATAACTTAGTTCCAAGGCAGCTGTACCTTCTTGGCAAGATTAAACAAAAGTCCTCTCTGTGGTTTCTGAGCCACGGGACTCCTTAGGGACATGACTCATCTTCTGATCGTCCTTTCCCACAACTTGGAAACCCCACCTTCTGGGCCTTTCTCATGGAGTGTGTGAAATGTGGGGGCGTGGCTCTGTCACTGGACAGCAGTGACAATGTGACAGACCAGTGTGACACTGGTCTGGGAAGGTGCCAGGACCTGTGCATGAGGACGACAGTCGTGGCTAACTCATGGGGTGGTTCCAGGGGTTAGCTGACAGCATCACACACATGTCTGGGCCTGGTGCCTGCAGTGTTGTGAGCACAGACGAACCATCCATGTTCCAGCTTTGTCCCCAGCCAAGTGCAGCAGCAGGGCCCCGGGTTTCCATGACACCTACTCATTGGCCTCAGGCACTACATTCCACCCCATTCTTGTTCCAAAAGCCACTGGAAGAAGTGCTTCCCCTGATGCTTTCTCGCCACTTGGTTTATGTCACTGACCAGATTATTCAAGATGCATTTACTTGGAATAACTCTGTGTGCACTGGGAACCTCCCAAGTACAAGACTCCATCTTTGGAGCAATGGGGTGCATGGAGGTGACTAAGATGTGGTTGGTCACCATGAGGGTCTTGGAGATGGTGGTGAAGTCCATTTAGACCCTCAACCCAGCCTGTCTCTTCCCAACCCCCAGGCAGTAAAGAGCCTCAGACAAACGCAGAAGCTGCTGCTGCTGCTTTGCTGGCAAACATCTCCTGCTTCACCCAGAAGCTGGTGGAGAAGCTGAGCGGCGGGATGTTCTCAGCAGACCCCAGACACATCCTTCTCTTCATCCTGGAGCACATCATGGTGGTAAGCACGTCCCGCTGGCTGACCGGGCATCGGGGTGGTGTGCTCCTGGCCACTGTCCAGCTGGTCCAGGTGGGTCTGCCATCCTTCCCTGGAATAGAATCTGAGCTGGGAAGGGAAGGAGGAGGCCCTCTACACCCAGGGAGCACCTGGTGGTCACTGAGTGCCCTGCAGGGCCCTCACCTCAGGCCACCTGAGAGCCATCTCAGCCACTGGGGGCCTCCACTCCCTGCACTTGCACCTGAGTACTGTAAACTCCTACACGCTCCTTCATCCCCTTGAGATTTTATTGTCATTATTGGTTTGACCTTAATTATTTCTTATCAACAAAGAAAGGACTAATGACATCTTTGTCTCTGAAAGGCCTATTTCATTTTCTTCCATGGTACCCACCTCCATCTGTCATATTTGTATCTTCCTGAAATTAAGGCAGGAATCTAATATTTTAGATCTTGTTATTCATTCCTGTGCTCTTTCTCTCCAGATAAATAGATCTATATACATACCCACATGTGCAAATGCATGCCTATAGATCCACTCTAAAATGCTGGTGTGTGTGTGTGTACATGTGTGTACACAAAGAGAATATACAATCTCAAGATCCTAGTGTAGAAAGGGCCCTTTTGTAGATCCCCGCCCCTGTTACATGCTGGAGACCTTTCCTGACAAGCCTCCGTGAGCCTTTGCCTGAACCCTCCTGTGATGAGGGGCTCGCCCATGGGGATGTCTGTGGTTCTAGAAAGTACTTTCTCTTACCAAGCTGTAATCTATCTTCAGCAATTCCTATCAGCAGCCTTGGGCATGCCCTGTGCAGCGGAACCCAAGAGAGCCATCCTCCTACCTTGCAGAAAGCAAAATTGTCTCCCCTAGCACCTTCCATCTGCAGAGTTTCCCACAGACGCCAGGCCTTGGCCTTGGCACAGTTCCTAGGGCAACCATCAGTTTGTCTGATGCACAGGTCCAAGCAAACCTGGGGAAAAAAATGTATTTAGAGGCTTCTTCAGGAATAACTCCAAAAAGGTTAAAATCAGATTCTTGGGAAGTTGTGTTGAGAATGAAAAGAAGTTACTGAGCTTCCTGTGGCCAAACCAAATACTCAGAGATCATAGCCAAAAGGGGGAGCCTGCAGGGGCTGGTGCTTTCAGGTGTGCTGGGCCGGAGGCTCTCAGCTCTCAAAATGTCCATCAGTCATGAATTCTTTGCCTAGGCCGTCCAGAAGAGTTTTTCCTACATTTACTTCTAGAATGTTTATTCTAGACATTTAAGTCTTTAAAACTTCTTGAGTTAATTTTGACATATGGTGAGAGCTAGGGATCCAGTTTCATTCTTGTGCATGTAACTTTCCAATTTTCCCAGCACCGTTCATTGAATAGGGCATCCTTTCCACAGTGCATGTTGTTGTCTGCTTTGTTGAAGATCACTTGTCTGTAGGTATTTGCCTTTGTTTCTGGGTTCTCTGTTCTGTGTGTCTCTATTCTCTATTCTGTCTATGTGTCTACCTTTCTGCCAGTACCATGCTGTTTTGGTTACTATAGCCTTGTAGCATAATTTGAAGTTGGGTAATGTGATGCCTACGGCTTTGTTCTTTTTGCCTAGGATTGTTTTGGCTATTTGGCCTCTTTCATGGTCCCATGTGATTTTTAGGATTGTTTTTTCTGTGTGAAAAATGATGTTGGTATTTTGATAGGAATTGCATTGAATCTATAGATTGCTTTGGGCACTATGGTCATTTTCACAATATTGATTCTTTCAATCCATGAGCATGGGATGTTTTTCCACTTGTTTGTGTCATTTATGATTTCTTTCGTCAGTGTTTTATAGTTTTCCTTGTAGAACTGTTTTACCTCTTTGGTTAAATATATCCTAGAATACTCGGAATACCGTAAAAACTCTATATATGGTAACTATTAATAATGACACGTCTATTTTTAAAATTAGATACTGCTAATAGCATGTTCTCATACACTTAATGTCAACCATGTTACCAGTATTTCAGGAATCTCTGGTTGCCAAGTATATTTGTCATAATATGATCATGGTAAACTTTTAACTTTGTTTTAACACAAGTTTTCACCCAAATTCTGGATAGCCTTTTTTGATCATTCACTTAAATAGAAGCTCAAAGGTAAAGGAAACTAGTCCTTTTGAATTTTAGATCATGTCACTCTTTGATTTTATTTATTTATTTATTTATTTTGGTAAACTGGGTCAGTATCTAAAATTGCAAAATGCTCACAAGTATGTGTATGTATGTGTGTTATTTTTATGACACAGGTCATCGAGACTGCCTCTTCTCAAAGGGACACTGTCCTCAGCACTTTGTACAGCAGTTTAAATAAAGTCATTCTTTATTGCCTCTCCAAACCCCAGCAGTCCCTCTCGGAATGCCTTGGCCTTCTTAGCATCCTGAACTTTCTACAGGAACACTGGGACGTTATCTTTGCCACCTACAATTCCAATGTCAGCTTCCTTCTGTGTCTCATGCATTGCCTTTTGCTGCTCAATGCAAGAAGGTGAGAGCTTCCCACTTATTCTCTTGCCTGCTGGTGGTCAATGCAGAAAAGAGAGATTTAGAGGGATGCTTGATTGAGGTCAATATAAATGATATAATCCTTTTGTTTATATGGTCATCCAAACTATGTGCAGTGTTATAATAGATAATATATTAAGTCATCCTCATACCTGCCCATGTGGCCGAGGAGATAGAATCATCATGAAATAATAATTTACCCTATATCCACAATTCTAAGCTTATAAGATATCTCATTGACTTAATTTTTGAAGCAGAAAATGCCGACATTAATTGTACACATTAATTTTATGAAACGGCCGGATTTCAGAAACATTAACATTTGATAAATGCAGTCTTAGAATGGAAAAATATAACTTCATTGTGCAAACCAGGAATAATTTTTCTCTTAAAAATAAATTTATACATAATATAAATTATATCTATTAAATAATAAGACATCCATAAGCATACTTGCCTATGAAGCACTAATAAAAAGCTATTAATTTAAGCTTATTTAAATCCTTTTCCTGAGGTCTCAAGTTTGAAAATATATTTCTCCATGTAATTTCATTCCTGTCTTTCTCTGCGTGGCAGTGTGCATATGCCATGTGTCACCAGCACCGTCCTGCCTGTGAGCACTATTTGTTATTAACAGAGCCATGGAAGTGGTGAGGAAGAGAGGATGATGGGACATTGCCCTCAGGTCTTATACTTTTATTTGATAATATTCATCCCAGTGCAAATTATAAGTTTGATCACTTGAAAAAAATCTCCAAATCCTGTAGAGTTGACTATGGAACATTATGAAACACTAATATTGACTTGCTTAAAACTCTCTGGGAAGCACTGAGTCACCCTCCTAGCCTAGAGGAGGCACTTGTCTTTTTATTTGTCTGATATAAAAGAATCCATTTTCAGTATGTGGCTAAATTTGGGGAGTTCTTTGTTTTCTTTTCTTTTTTTCCCCTGTGTTTTAATAATTAGGCCCTGAAAGCATAGTAAGGGGAGAAGAATGATGACTGGTTTTGTGCCTGAAATGACACCTTCCTCACATCCTTGTTTATAGCAAGATTGCCTCCAGCATCCAAAGGCGACCGTATTCTAAAATTTCAAAAATGTACATTCTCATATGTTAATATTTTTTCCTTGTTTATCATTTTAAGTTCAAACCACAAACATTTACTGAGTGTCTATTCTGTTGTGTCATAATGGGCACATGGAAATGAACATCATTAGGACCCCCAGAGCACACCATTCATAGGAAACCTAATGTATAAACCACTGTGCCCCCACTTAGAACTGGCTACATCATGTGTGGGACTCCTGGAAAAATTAAAATGCAGAGCTCATGTCCAAAAATTACCAAAAATTTCAAGATGGGTAACAGCAGAGCCCCAAAACGGGGCCCTGTTGATTGCACAGATTGCACACTCATAAAGCAGCTCTGGCCCCATTCAAGGTGGGATGAAATCAGTGCCAAAGAAAGGCAGAGTTGAGTGTTTTGGGAAAGCACCAAAAGAAATGGCCAGTTTGCTGGTGAGGAACCAGGAGAAGGCCCAGAGGCCTGCTGGGAGCACGGATGGGATTTCACAAGATGGAACCCCTCCCCCAAAGAGAAGGTGTTTTCCCTGCTATCCAGAATGCTACTGCTAATATCTGCTGTGGAAGTTGTTAAGTAGTGTTTGCTTTAACTTGATTAGATAAGTTTTTCCATATTGATATACACTGAGTTTTGAGGATAATTATTTGTAATAAAGAACGGTGGAATGGTCCCAAAGAAACTGGAGGTGATAGTGAAAAGTCTCTTGTCCAACAGTTATCCAGAAGGATTTGGATTGGAGCCCAAGCCTAGAATGTCTCCTTATCATCAAGTCTTCCTTTCCCCAAATGATGAAGTCAAAGAAAAAAGAGGGGAAGACTTTCCAAGTTTGAGTGATGGTACATTTTATTTGTTTATTTTTGGGGGGTGGTGCTGGGTAGGTGGACAGTGGTACCTGCTGGGCTTATGGTCTTCAGTTTATCCTTCCCAAGGTAAGAAAGCAAATACTATCAAGGAAATTTTCCAAGGCCTGAAGAGGACATGGGAAATTCCAGAGTAATATGATGGTTAGTATAGCAAGGTAGCCTGTTAGAAAATCACCCTGTAATGGTCTTTGTGTATAATAAATAGAATGGAAAGGAATGAATGGATGGATAGATGGATGGATGGATGGAAAGAAAACTCTGTGGGACTTGGTTAGACTAGGAGCTTAATCCATGGCGTTTCACTAGAAGTCGAAACTGGCATGCTATCTCACCTAGTTCAAGCCATTACCTAGTTGCCTTTCAGCTTTGTTCTCTAGTAAATGGGAAGTAAATAAACTCATTACTCTCTATAAGACTTTTTGCTTAATGGAGTTCATTCTTAGATTCACTAATCTCAAATCAAGTTAAAGGGATTAGCAATATAGCGGCCAGTGCTCTGTGTTTGGGAGATTACATTCTCTCCTGATCTAGGAAGCAGAAGCTTCAGTACACCCTTGTCTGCCACTTCAGTTTGCAGACTGCCACTCACCTTGTGATATCTTGTGATATGAGATTATAGGCACAAGGGCCTCTGTCTTCTGGTCACATAGGTGCCCAAAGCAAGTGCTCAAAAATCTTGTGACTTAACAATTTATTCTGACACTGTTTTGATTACAGCATGAAGATATATACTTTGGCAGTTGGCTGGTAGAGCTGGACTGGGCACTGTCCATCCCCCTAGGGTGATAAAAACAGTCTCCAGAGGATGGGCCAGAGGGGAAAGCCATGGTCCAAGATCAGAGGACATGGAGGCCTGGTTCAAGGAATTACAGATCTCAGGCACAGCAGACAGAGGTGGCTTGGTAGCTCTATCCGTGTCTGAGCAGTTCTAGGGCACTGAGAGGAGTGGGTGATGGGAAGCATGATCCAGGGCTAGGAGAGAGGGCTGGCTTGGGTCCTGAGCCCTGGGGCACATACTTGGGTCTGGCGTCCATTCCCCTGAGAAGCCAATATGTAAGGGAATGTTGGAAGGAGCCATTTGGCTACCCAGAGCCCACACAGGGTATTTCTGTGGCATGCAGCGGAATTGAGGTGTCAGGTAAAAAGGCTCTCTGAGCCCATCCATCATGTCTCCCAGCATAGACATGTGAGGCAGGTGGGACTTGGTGGTAGGCAGTCAGAGGTGGGGGAGGCCAGCTAGCATGGATGTTGGCAGCATTGTTGTCAGTCCTGTGGCTCTACATACTGACTGCTCCTGGCTGGAGCTTGCAAACTGGGGTGATGTTCCAGGCATGAAGTGAGAAGGATATGGGTAAAACCACTCATGGTGCACCGTCTCCTAGCCTTCTCTGGGAGGTTCACTGCGGTTGGCCTGATTGTACCATGTGCTCTCTCTGCTAGTCCAGCACAACATCCAGACGACAGTGCAGACTCTCTGGCAGAAGCTCGTGGCGCAGAGGCGGCAGGCACTGGAAGATGCTTTCAAGATTGATCTCTCTGTGAAACCTGGAGAGAGTGAAGTGAAGATTGAAGAGGTCACCCCACTCTGGGAGGAGACAATGCTCAAGGCCTGGCAGCATTACTTAGGTCTCTGTCCACTTGGCTCCAGGGAATGGGAGCTGCTAGGTCTCATAGAGCCAGACTCCTCCAAGTTCCACTCAGGGCCCAGAGCATTTTCCACCCAGACCCTTTGTCTCGTCCCTTTGGTGGATGGTATTTATATCACTAAAACCTCATGTACCTTTCTTCACAAAGAATGAATGTTGCATTGCATCTTGGGAGAAAGGAAGTCCAGAGGTGCCAACCAAGCAGACAGGTGCTAGTAAGGAAGGGGCCACTGTGTGGAGGCTGTGGCCTGGCTCAGGAGCTTGGGGTTCTAGGTCTTGCCCTGACTTCCACCTACCAGCTCAGAAACTCTGCACCAAGTCATGTGATGACTTTGAGCCTCAGGTTCCTCATGTTCCGTCGCTTCATGAAGGAAAGTCTGTATCCCCAAAATATTAATGTGCCCTGCATTCTGTCAGTGACTCAACATTTTCACCCTCATATTAGTCCATGCAGCTGCAAGAATGCAGTTTTAATTTTTTTTAGGAGTTTACTGCTCTCAAATTATGGCTCATATACTTGTCATTCAGCATCACAAAATTCACAGTGATTCAAGAGCTAGTTATTTTCACATATATTGTCCCAGTAGCACAGAACCTTTATCTAATTGGCTTTCCAAATTAGTCCTGGCAAAGACATACATACATACCTGTTTTCATCCATTCGTGCTGCTATAACAAAATCCCACAGATTGGGTAATTTATAAATAACAAATATTTATTTGTTCACAATTTTGGAGGCAGAGAAGCTCAGGATCAAGCTACCAACAAATCTGGTGTTTAATGAGGGCTCTGTCTGCTTCCAAGATAGTGCCTGTTGCCGCCTCCTCTGAGGGAAAGAAATGCTGAGTCCTCACACAGTGGAGGGGACGGAAGGGCAAGAAGGGCCTGGGCTGGTTCCTTCCAGACCTTTCTAGGCACTAATACATTCAGGAGGGGGAACCCTCATGACTTAATCTCTTCTCAAAAGGCCCCCACCTCTTAATATCACCAATTGAAAGAAGTTTCAACATGAAGTTTGGAGGGGACACACATTCAAACCATGGCAATACCTATGTACATACATGTATAATTTGAAGTCAAAATGTCAGATGCCATTTCAGGGAAAAGTGTAATAAAATAGGACAGATACACTCGTGCACATAGAGTGGAATAAAATGGTAAGATGGACCTTAAAGCTTACAAATTGCTTTCTTTTTGCCAACAACTGTATATCGAATACTTTCTACATTCCAGATCTTTTAAATACATAGTTTTCTTCATGACACCTGGTGAGTTTAGATACTATTATTCCCACGTGACAGGATGAGAGTCCCGGGGCTCAGCAACTTCAGCTAACTTGCCCTTTACCTCACTGCACATCAACACGCTGTGGAGCTCGGGGTTTATTCCATGCCCGGTGACCCAGAAGCTCATGGTGTTTATTAGCAAAGGGAGGGTCAGAAGACAGCAGCGTGGACTTATAACCTGGGCTCTTCCCTTATTGGAAGCAGCCACAGTAGGCTCCTGTCAGCTGTAGAAATAGCGTGTGTTTTTACTTCACCTCTGACATTCTTTGCTTCCCTGTCCCCAGCATCTGAGAAGAAGTCACTGGCCAGTCGCTCAAACATCACCCACCACAGCAAAGTCACTTCGTGGAGTGGAAGCCTGTCCTCAGCCATGAGACTGATGCCGGGGCGGCAGGTCAAGGACCCTGAGTGCAAGACAGAGGTGAGCCCAGACACCTTTTCCTTAGAGAAGCACCAGGCATTTGCTTCAAACCCCGTGAGCTGTGTCTCCTCTCTGCTGTCTGTCACTGGATGCGATCTAATTCCATGTTCTTTGGAGCATGTAAGGGTATGTGGCTTTCCAGCTGAGGTTATGTCTAGGGGAGCCAGGGCCTGAGCTGGCTCCTTGTTCCTCTTCTTCCCTGGAGTCGGGCGTAGTTAGCAGGCAGTAGCCCACTGCTCAGCATGACTGGGTGTGTGAGCCCAGCAAAGGGGGCAAAAACATTGGCTCCATTTCCGGGACACGCAGTGGTGGGCCCTCTTGACCTTGTGGGACAGAGAGCCATTGGGGTTTTCTAGTCCATTTCTTGAAAGCTGCATAACAGATCCTTCTAAAACTCAGAGGCACTGCCAGTGATGTTTTGTGATCATGGGCACTAGTGTAAGGAGTTTGGAGAACAGTGGGAGGGTGAGCATCTCAGCTCCACAACGCCTGGGGCCTCGGCTCAGATCATGGGCAGGCTCGGTGACACATCCAGTGGTTGCTGCTGGCGCTCATCTGAGCCTTTGCTGAGGCTGTGCGCTGCAGCACCTGCATGTGACCTCCTCACGGAACTGGCTTCTTTGCGGCATGGTGGCGGGGTTTCCAGGGCTAATGGAAAGAGACAGACAGACAGGGAGTGAGCACTGGATAGAAGCCATGTTGCCTTTTATGGCCTAGCTTCGGAAGCCGTGTGGCATTCTCACCCATGTGGAGACAGGCACAAAGTTCTGCCCAAGTTCAAGGGGAGGGAAACAAACTCCTCATGGGGGAGTGGCAGGTTCTGCAAGAACATGTAGGACTGGAAAGGTGGCTGAGACTCTTTCCGGAAGACACAGTCTGCCATATATTCTAATGCTGGGGTCTCTGGCTTCTCCAGAGCATACTGTGGCTATTGCTGGACATGGCCTCGGGGCCAGCAGGCCTATTTCCACAGTGGGGCAGATAACTGTGGGAACTTGGGCAGTGCTCCCAGGGGAGGTGGAGGAGGCAGCTAATGACACATTACCTGGGTCCTAGCTCTCAGACCAAAACTCCATCTGCTCAGAATCTGTTGTCCTGTGGTCAGTGACTGACAGGGAGGCACAGTCACCAGAGGATGGGGAGAAGAGAGGAGTAAGGGGCTGCTTGCAACTGCCCAGGCAGCCAGGGGACAGAGAATTTCTCTTTCCAATCTTTAGGAATTGTAGGCTTCAGGGCACATGGAGAGAGAGCCCACATGTAGAAGGGAAGGCCAGAAATGAGTTTAGCTGGGCTGGCCCCCCACCTGGAGCTGAGAACTGAGGGCGAAGCCTACATCTTATTCAGGCTGTATCTTCAGTGTGTTGACTTGCTGAAGACGGTGTTTGATAAATGTGTTCACAGACTCACTGATTAAATGAATGAATGCGTGTATAACTCACTCAGATTTTATAACAGCTACGTAAGACAGGCATTATTAGCCCTGTTTCATAGGTGTGGAAGCTGAATCTGAAAAGATTAAGGCTTTGCAGCCATTAATTGGCAGACTGAAGATAGGATCCCATCTCTGTGCTGCTGAGACGGACCGTAGGCAATTTACAGAACCTCTCAGAGCCTCCATTCCTGAATTTGCAACTGGAAAATGTGCTCTGTTTGCACCAGAACATGGGGAAGCACTTGGAAAATGCATGTGCTTTAGAAATAGAAGACCACTTACATAATTCCATGTTACTTTATAGCTCTCTCTGCCAAGAGGAAGCCATCCCACAGGGGATGCTGTGTTCTGAGCCCAGGAGCCTGGAGCACCCCCACTTGCCCAGGCATCTGCTTCTGCCAGCATCATCTGTGGCAGGAGGGCTCCAGCCTGTCTTCCCTTGGCTTCACCCTGGGGCTTCTACTCCGTGATCAAGTTAGCACTATCCCCAGAAAGTCAGGTCAGCCTGTCTGGGCTAGGGAAGGGATGGGCAGGGTGCTGGGCATGGACATTCATTCTGTGGGAGCCTTGCACCTGTCCACGCTGCCTCTTGCCAGGGCTGCTTCCCCAGTCAGTCACTGTCATTGGCACAGCTCAGTGGCCTTGAGTACCAGGGAGATGGCTTGAGCAACAACAGCTGAGTAGGCCGCAGTGTTTGGGTAGGTGTACTGAGTGACTTGTGACAGTTTGCTCTTGGCTCACATAGAGAGATCTGGAAAAAGAATCTCCGAAGCTGGCTGTCTTTGGTGAAGGCAGACTGCTGAAGATGTTGTCTACATCAGTTGAGGTCTTATTCATTTATTCAACAAATATTTATTGAATGCTTAGTCTGTATCCTGCTCTAAGCACTGAGGTTACAGCAGGGAACAAAACTAACATATTCTCTGCTCACGTGGAGCTCATTTTAAGGTACAAAGGTAGACAATAACAGATAAATAAATTCATAAACTCTAGGGGCGCTGGTTACAATGAGGAGAGATTGTGTAGGGTCAGGGCAGGGAGAATGGCAAGAGAGAGGCCGGCTGTTTAGATGGAGGATGTCAGTGAAGCGTCTTTGGCAACAGGGCATTGGGGCAGAGGGGAGAATTTAGGAAGAACACGAGCCTTATGACTCTACAGAGAGGATGGTCAGGCACTGGCCCTGAGGCAGGCTTGTGCTGGGTGCTCCAGGGCAGCAAGGGCCAGTGTGGCTGGACTGGAGTAGAGAGTCACCCACAGCCACCCCAACTTACGCAGCCGTGGGGAGTCTCCTCAGCTGTCAGCACGAGGAAGAACCTCACTTTCAGAAACTCAAGAACAGCAGGATTTTGCAACTGAATATGTTTTTCTTTTTGATCTGGAAGCCCAGAGAGAGAAGCATGGTCCAGCTTTTGTGACTGCACACACCTGGGGGGATAAATCTCTGTAACACACACGTCTGCAAACACAAGTATGCGCACGCACAAACTCCACGGCTTCTTCCTGCCCCTTTGAGCCCACTTTACCTTCAGCCTGATTTGTTTATCTTTTCTACAGTTACGTTATGTTGTGGATTTTTAAAAACATTATTTTCAAAACAAAGGATCTTAATTTTAAACATCAACTGTATCTTTGCTTATCAGCGTCCTATGCGAGTAGCTCTGTCGGGGCTGGGCACAGGGCCTGCCACATAGCAGGCCCTTAAAGAACGCGCGGGGAAGTGCGCAGAGCAAGGGCCCAGGCGCTCGCCCTCCTTTTGCTGAGAGGAAGTTCAGCAGCCTGTAGACCCCGCATCCGTCACTCATCCCCGCGAGATGCCTTTGTCGCTAACAGAAGGCACAACTTCTCAGGTGCATATGTACGCTGTGATGTCATAGTATAAGAGCATCAACTATTTGCCCTGGGGTCTGTTTAATTATTTTTAAAAATTAATTTTGATTATTACAGCTGATTACACCTCAGTGAGCAATGTAATTGATATTTTCTAATGTATCCCAAGGAACATTTTGTACAACACGCTTTTTGTTGTTGAAGGTTAAAGACTCCGTTATTGGTTTTTCCCTAAATATGCCCACATCATTAGTCCCTCCAGTGAGAAGGTCGCCATCTGGAAAAAGCAGCATGGAGACATTATTCAGGCACAAGTGCATGAAATTGGGGTTTCTACGTCTTCTGTCTCTCTTCTGGAAAGAAGAGGCTTGTAATTAAAGGAGTTGGTACTGGAGGAAACATTATTCATTTGGTGTTATTCCTTATCATGTCAGCAGCTGACAGCTCTATAGCACTGATAAATTGTTCCTTGGAGTGAGACATATGATGTAGAATTCATAATTCCTCTTACCTGCCTTCATTTTCAGTAGAAAACATTCTCTTCTTGGCAGGTGAGCTGAACTTTGAGGCAAGGCTGAGTTGATAGATGTCATTTCTGCTCCTTCTCTTTCTGCTGCTGTCACGGTAGTCACTTCCGGGATTAAATTATGAAGTCACCACCCTGGCATAGTAAAAGCCAGGGGTCTCAGCCTGTCAGACAGAGGTCGGGAACTTGGGGTCCCTTGCGACCATCAAAGGCCACCTCGGGGTGTTCTGCAGGCCGTGCTCTGCTTGGAGGAATGCCGACTGCACTTGCCGGCTGCTGCCCCTGCTCGCAGCAGTGGGCTCGCTTTGCTCGCCCGCTCAACTCAGACTTCCCTGCTTAAAAACAAGTTGAAAGATGTCAACAACCGTGCTAGTTTCTTAGTTTTGACAGATACACCATGGCAACATGTGATATTAACTGACATCTCGGGAAACCAGGCGAAGGGCAGACAGAAACTCTCTGTGCTATCTTTGTAACTTTCCTGCAAATCTAAAATTATTCCAAAATATAAAGCGTGTCATCATCTGTTTTTAAAAAAAGTGTTAGCAAACAGAAAATGAGCACCCAGGGGAGGGGGGCGGGGCTGGGGAGGCAGCGACGCCTAGAGCCAAGTCTGGAAGGGGCAGTGGGTTCAACCCCTGCGTGGTGCAGGGACTCGGGCGGGGAGAAAGCTGGGGCATTGCAGGCAGCAAGACCAGCGCCAAGCGGGTGGACAGAGGCCAGGTCAGGGGGCGCTGTGGGCTGGGCAGACGTTCACGTTTGCATGTAGGTGGGGGTTAAACAGGAGAGGGGCCCATCTGTTCCTACAGGTGAGATTTTTGGTGAGGGTCCTGAAGGAGGAGCTGAGCCAGGGGCTGTAGCATGGTTCGGGGAGAGGCGGTGGGAGCTGCCACAGCAGCGGTTGGAGTAGTGAACACCAAAGAACACACAAGAAAATTTTGTTCATCTGAGGCTGGGACGAGGGAGACGGGCACCCAGGGCAGAGGCCTGGCTCTGAGAAGAGAGGGCACCAGGCGTAGGAGGGGTGGGACTTGGATGGCTCTGTCCACTTTTCAGAGAACAGGGAGGAACGAGAGGCAGAGGAACAGGGAGGACCCCGAGAGGTGTGGAGGTGGATGCACCACCCTGACTGGCGCTCGTCTTGTGGGGTGAGCGTGAGCTGGGTCTCACCCATCTTCCTCTCAGGATCAGCTGTAACGTGTGGGCAGCCTCCCATGCAGGGGGCCGGGCAGGCCCCACCAGAGGAGCAAGGTGCACACGCCGGCCTCCCAGCAAAGCCTGGGGGATTACAGAGGAGCAGGACCCCATGGAGGAGGGCCAGGCCCCGTGCGCCTCATGTGCCACTGACTTTTGGGGATAGCTGCACCAGCTCCCAGTTGCTGGTTTCAAAGCCATATATTAGCAAGCCGCAATGGCTCATGTAGGGAAGTCAGGGCTGTATGAAAATTAATAGAAGGGGATGAGAAGGCACCAGAAGCCAAAGGTTGACACACTGAAGTTGCAAAAATATAATAGACAAACTTTTGTAGAAATTCTCCTTCTGCCCTGGCAAAATAAGGGAGAACACGAGACATCCTACTGCCCTATCCTCTAAAAGCTCTTCTGGGGGAGAGCCCTGCCCACCTCCCCTTTGCGACCAGCAGTGCCCCCTTCGGGGGCCTTGGTGACCTCAGAGGCAAGGGACCCATGTGGGCAGGGGCCTGTGATCTGCCACTGGCTACTTCCCTTGTCATGCGCCAGCCCCACTGTCCCCACCCAGCCATGGCACAGTGCTGACCCTGGCAGAGGGCAGGGTGCAAACAGAGGCTGGCAGCTTGGGGACAGCTCTGTTCAATGCAGCCCTAGTTGAGGTCCCTGGCAAGGGAAATGACATTTTTGACCACCCTCTCTGAGCACTTCATGCATTATCTCTTTAAAAAAAATCATTGTGGAAATTTTTGAACATACACAGAAGTAGAAAAGTTAATATAATGAATCCCCATGTATCTATCCATTGCTTGACTTCAACAATTTTCATCTCATGACCAATCTTTTCTCCCTCTCATCACTAGCCACTTTCCCCCTCTGCACTGAACAATTTTGAAGCAACATCCCAGATATCATATTATTTCACGCGCAAATGTTTCTGGATACTTACTTTCTCTTTACAGAAATCACGAAACCCAAATAAAGATTGCAGGGAAGAAAGCAGTGTGCAGAGCTGCAGGGCGTTAGTGATCCCTGTGGGAGTTCTCAAATAGTTCATGTCTTACTTGTGGCGCGTTTGCGTTTGTTTCCTGCTGATGAGGGACTGTCTAGCTGAGGCTGAAGGCGTGTTTAGCCTCGGAGAGCCCCGTGCCGCAGCTTCAGGAAGAGAGGACGAGTTCTGCTGATGATGCAGCTGCACTGTGGTTTAACACCCAGGCTGTCTGTGTGCCGGGGAGCATCGCCTGCGGTGTGGGCCTCAGATCACTCCCCTGGGATTAAACAGCTCGTGTGTCTGGAGAGCCCCAGGGGTGAGAATGGATTTGGGAAAATAGAAAGAATCAGCTTTCGAATGAAGGTAGAATAGAGGGCGAGAGCCGAGGAAGTCCAAATGCAATTGTGAAAACAAAAGTCAGAATTCGCAGAGAAACTCTACCGCAAAAGTTAAAGTCAAAGATCTGAAAGAGGTTGCAGGAAATTTTAAAAATTTGAAATTCAGAAGGTCATTGTGGGGAATCTTTTTACTTAACTTTGTGGTAAGTTTAATATAATGTTTGTGGAAAAAGAGAAAGGACTCGTCCAGGAGATGAATCTGACTACCGGAGAAGTTTGGAAGCAGGGACCTGTATTCGAGGGAATGTGAAGACGCAGGTGGACTTCTAAAACTGAAGGGGCTGAGGCGCAAAAGAGAGGTGAGACCTCAGGGACAGGTTCTAGCTGGTGCGACGGGAGAGGAGAGAGGCCAGCCTGTGCCCACAAACCAGGAGCGAGCAGGCTGGAGGGGCAAGCTACGGAAAACCAGGGAAAAGACTCAGAGAACTTGAGAGGTCATAAGAGTCTTCATAAGAGGTCGTGATGCTGTACTGTCGGGAAACCTAGTTGCATTGGTGGTGGTGGTGGGAGAAGTCTTGTGAACAAATAATGAAATAGGACTATGTTAGAGGAATAAAACCACTCAGACACAAATAAAAGTATCATTTTAAGAAAACCACCTTGGAAAGTGTAAACTTCTCTATGGGTGTGACCGATGTAATAGGACCTTCTGCCAAACAGAGTCTGGGTTTTCCCCGTTGTGGTGGGCAGCGCTGCCAAGAAATACTTTCTCTTGATGCTTTTTCCAAGACAACTGACCCTAAAAATAACGCCTCTCTCCCCAGCCTGCCCTAAGAGCCCTTCGTTGTGCTGCCTGGGCTAGGACTGTTTCCAGAAAGGACTTCCATTATGCTCAGATTATGGTGGTTTTGGGAGGCAAGGAAGAAAGAGAAAAATAGTGAAGTCTAATATTTTTTAAACCTCAAAAATTTCCTTTTTCACTTCAACTAAAAGCAAAGTCTATGTAGCATGTACCATAGGCCTCTGTTTTGCAGGCAGCTGTGTTTCTGCACCACACCCAGAATGCACACGCATGAGCTACCCCTAGAGGTGCAGTGTCTGGCGACGGAGCTGGGGACACACCACTGTAGGGTCACAGAAATGCAACCAGGCTGGGACGAGGGTGTGTGTGTTAGCCCTTTAGGTTTTCTTATGGTGGTCTTCACCCCCTCTCATCTGCTCTCTTCCCTTGACTAACACACATGCGCAGGCGCGCGCGCGCACACACACACACACACACACACACACACACACACACACAGACCCCGTTCTGCAAGCAATTGATGTTAGAATCCACCCGTCACATCAGTGAGAAGTGTACAGGAAGGAGCTCATTTGCACAGGAAATTCCACACCAGAACCGAACAGGGATGGTAGTTCCACACAGCCAAGGTGTTCGGAAAAGCAGCAGCATCACCAGTACGGCATTAGTGTCCAGAATGAGGGAGAAGGACAGTGGCGGGCTGATGGAAGATAGTGGCCTTTCTTTTTCCGTGTAAGGAAGTCTTAAATGTCATCAGTTTATGACAAGTCCCTGTTACAGGAGTTTGAAAAATAGCTGCAAATGAACAAAGCAAACACTGATACCTTTAATGATGTTTCTTTACCGAGTGCATCATTTGTGAGACATCTTTATCTTCATAAGAGAAGGATAATTAACATCACTAATTATCTAATTAAGTTCATTAAGCATCCACCAACAGTGCACCGTGAAGTTGACATTATGTTCTACTGTCAACAAATGCTTTTGATTTCTTAGGAAGTAATTAAAATGTAAATTAGCATGCAATTCTATGCACAGGGGAAGTTTTGAATCAGATATTCATTTCAAAACTGCTCAGAGCAACATAGTTTTTGTTTTTTCTTCTTCAGTGAAGGCAGTCATTTTGCCATCAGTAGAATGTATTAAAGTGGCCATTCTGCTGTTCAGTGTTTGAATCATAGCGAGCTTGTTGTACTGTATGCCACGAAGTATTCAGTTGATAAATTCGTTACTGCGATTGGGCTTTCTTTATTTGATAATTTTATTTAACATGTTTGTGGGTTTTTATGTTTAAAAATATCACAACTGATTTTTTTTCTGAAAAATTTCTGTAACTCACAGCCAAGCTTTCCCTTTAAAGGCATTTTAATGCAGACCTTTGAATGTATCATTTCTGTCAGGTTAGGTTTGGTGAATATAATCAACGATTTGCTGAAAACAGGTTACACATGTTCTTCTACCTACACAGGAAAGAGAAACTTGTGGTCCAGCCATCCTTGGTTGCAAATTCACATTTTCCTGCTTTTTTAGGGCAGCCCCTTGGTTTCTGATGAAATTTTGTTAGTGGAATGAGCAGGCTGTGGTGATAAATACAGTAACCTTGTTAGATTAGGGCCCTTCCCAAAACATCATGGAGTCCCCGATAGTTCTGGAAAACAGGCTCCCTGCTGTAGAAGCCACCATGTCCAAGTCCCCAGAGCTTTCCTCTTTCAGATGATTCCTATCAAATCCTGGAACGTCCATCTTTTACTAAAGCAGACCGTTCAGTGGACATGATGTCTGCTCTGTCATCTTTGTACATGAAGACCTTGGACTATTTGAGCATCAAGCTGATGTCAGCTGATCCACACGAAGAAGAAAAGTCTCTGCTCATGATGGTGAATCCCGTCAGCCTCTTCTTGATGTTTCCGGGGGTGGCTGGTACTGGATCCAAGCCTCTCAGTTTTGTGTGAAGAAGATTTTAGGTAAATGCAAAAAGAATACAGAGGCTTTAGAGAGACTTCTTTGTCCCCTTAACAGAATCAGTGTCAAGGCCTGGATATGAACAGAGTTGGCTAAACCACTCACCGCTCATCAGTGTGGGTGCAGACAGCAATCCTGACGGTCCAAGCAGAGAGAGGTTGGTCCTAGGTGGGCAGGCATCATCATCACATGGCAACTCGTGTAAACCCGAGCCTGTCTGGCCTGGCAGTGAGAAGCAGCATCGCTGGCAAGGACACTGACCCCTGTTAGGACCAGGGCTCCACAGAGAGGGCAGTCTCTGGGGTGGGCCCTGACTTCTGTCTGAGCTCTGCAGCAAGCCATGAGTTGTGATGCGATCTGTGGCCACCCAAAAGGAGGATACCTTATTCTCATTTGTCTGTCCAGATGGGGGTCCTTTTGCTAGTTCATGCAAAGGACAGTGGCTAGGCTAGCAGAGACCCCGAACTAACCAAGGGAGCCTAATGCTGAAATTGGATGATGCCAATCTTCTCCTCATGTGCAGCAAGCATCTCGTAAGTGCAAAGCCCACACACTTAATGAATGATCAGTAGCAACAACGACTCACTTTATCCAAGGCTTGTCTGGAGTTCTGTCTCCTACTAGTCACACTCTTCCTTGTCCACAACTGCCTCTAAGGGAGGACTCTGTCACAGCACTCCATCCTGTGCCCCACAACCTGAACACTGGCCCAGTGCCATCTCTTTGACTATTCTTTGGGTCATTCATCCTCACGAGAAATGGGGTTAAAGTTGGTTTGCTTTTGGCAGCAGAATGATAGTCTGAAACATCTCCAAGAGAGCAGGCACCGAGCTCATGTAATCTCCAGAAATCTGTGGAATATTATCCACCTGCGGTTACAAACCACTGCCTGTTGAAAGATGCATGTATCTAAATGACACTTTGAAAAGTCCTTAAGGACAGGTACTCAGTTCCTTCTCCAAAGACTTCTACCCAAACAGAAATGTCTAGTCTGAAAATTAACTGGATCTTCTCACCCTCTGCTAGGTATTTACTGATTCTTGTTCCTTTCTCTCCTATAGTGACTTATTTTATTAGAAAGTAGGCTAACCATGTTTATATGCCATATACAAAGGGTGTCATTGAGGAATATTTCAGGTAACTTAAGGTCCAAGTGTGTAGCTCAACTCAAAATATTTTAATTTTATATAAAGTATTTATATAATACTTTACCATGTGCAATTCAACAATACATGATGTATTGAAATAGGCATAACATTCCTCGCTATGAATATAGGGTTGAATAACACGTTTCCTATATTTAAGGAGTCCTTATAGTCTAATTATTTGTCTTCCTAGTTAGATGACATCTAAGAAAAATCTGGGTAGATACGTTTCAGAAAAAAAATGTTTACATATCAAGGTTTTATAAATTAAAACAGATTTGAAATTAATGTAGGAATCTGGCAGTTTGAAGGAATCCTGGGTTGAATCTTTTTGAAAACCAATGTAGTTCTGTACTTTAAAGGATAATTATACCCAGGCATCTATCTTGAGGTTCAGATTTGTTTATCTTGGTTTCCCCCCAATGTGAGGCATACCTTCATTCTGAAAATTAAAGTTACAGCTGGGGGGAAGGTATCAACATCCCAGGTAATGCTTTTAATTTTTAAAAATTATGACTTATGGGGGAAACACATTTTGGATTATTTCTCTAAATTTAAATATTAAAAAACTTACTCATCAACACAAAAATGCTCTAGTGTTCCAAAAGACGGAAGTGTCCCAAACTATACAAATGATGAAACGGCAGATGGCCGTGGAGTGGAGAATCAGTCTGGGGCCCTCCCGAGGCGCTGCTGCCATTCACAACCCGCGAGGCCCGCTCGCAGCCCAGTGGCCCAGGCGCCTGTCGCGCGAGTTACAGCCGCGTTCTCGCCCTGGGACCCATCTATTATGAGAAACCATTTTGGTTAATTAAAAAAGTCTTTCAAAGTCTCAGAACAGAAAGTTCTGAAATTTTCTTCTCTTTCCCGTCGTCGATGGGGGTTGGTGAACACTTGGCTCTTGGGCCTGGCACAGAAGGGAGGAAAGACTGAACAGAGAGGGCAGGCGGAAGGCCGCAGAGGGAGGCGCTGCGTCCAGGGCCTGCGGGCCGAGCATGAGGCGGGGCTCCTTGGGTGCTAACTGACTTATTACTGTAACGGGTGATGACCGTCATTGCTGAGATCCTTGAGTGAAACGAAAGAACAATTGAACCAGCGTGGGGAGGATGATTCTTGATTCCTGGGCCTCTGCATCTGGGACCTGCTCTGTGGGCTTGGGTGGCAGTTGAGTAAAACATAGCAGGTGCCTGCTCTCTGTTTGAGGGGAAACAGACTGTTAGCGAAAGGGAATGGATGAGAAAATCGTAGGTATTGGGGAAAAATCTGAAGGAAACAGACAATGTGCTGGAGACTGGCTTGAGAGTGCTGCAGGTTGGCAGGGCCAGGAAGGCTCTCCAAGGAGGTGGGGGTGAGTTGAGAGGAAGGGGCGGCTGTCCTACCCCTGTGGGACCAGAGCTCCAGAGAGGACCCAGCTAGTGCCAGGCTTAAGATGGAAATGAGCTTGTATTCTTGAGGACCGAGAGAGGCCCAAGTGGCTGAGATGCCATGGGGGAGTGGTCCAGAAGGAGGGTGGCAGGAGCCAGCTGCCAAGCACCAGTCCAAGTTCTTTAGGGGACAGAAAGTACATCTGTGTCTACGACTCCGTCGGCTTCTCCATCTCTCTCTAGCGTCTCCATCACTCCTCTACTGAACACCAGTGCCTTCCCTGAGCTCTGAGCCCTCCCTCTTTCGACATTCCACACGCATTCCTTGATTTCCGGCCATAGCTCAGGCCCTTGGGGGAAGGCGGAGGGATGCTGACAAGAAAAGGCATAGTTGCTGACCTGTGAGGCAACTCCTCTAGGCTGGTGAAACAATTATGGTGTAACAAGGGCCCAGAGAGGGCCTAAGTCTGGCTGGGAGGAGCATTGTGTGAGACTCAGAGGAGGAGGAGGGCAGGTCAGTGGTGAGGGAGGGACACGGGGTGAGCACAGTACGTGGTCCCTGCCTAGTGGTTTACTCTGGTTTACCCTGCCCCATCCTGCCTTCCTGCTACCCCACTGTGAGTTTTTAAAGGTAAGAGCTGAAGATGTCATGCCCCTGATCAAAAGCCATCATTGGTTCCCACGCTGTCTAGGACAGACTCAGACCTGTTACCAGTGGAGCAAGAAGCCTCATGCAGCCGACCCTGACTGCTTTTCCAAGTTCGTTTCCCGCTGCAGCAGTACACAGCATCTTTGCTCCAGGAAGGCCCACTTTTTAAAATTTTGTAATAAGGCATCCTGTTTTCTCCCAAATGTGGTCCTCTCTGCTTGGAGGAGCCTCTCCCTTCTATCGGACCAGCCCCTTCCACTGTGCTGTGAGAACACTGTCCCTTCTGAAGGCCTGCAGAGCCCTCTCCAGCCTTGCTGGGACCCCGTGTGGCCCCTCCATGGAAGAGTGATCTTCCGATTTCCCCACCTCAGAGGATTTTAAGTTCCTGGAGGGCAAGCTCTGTGTCTTGCTCATCTTCAAGGCTTCAGTGCTAGCACAGGGCCTAGGCTAGAGCAGGTACTGGGAACCGTTGGCTGAAAAGAGGCCGTCAGGAAGAAACCAGGCCTCTCTATTGTGGGGCCTTTTTTTCACCCACAGTGGCTGCATGTAGAGGGCTCAGCCTAAAGGAGAGGGAAGGGCCAATGCTGCCCAGGTTCCCTGTGACTCTCATGATGCCCAGCGGTGGGCACCTACTGGACAGTATCCACGTAGCCCCCAGGAGCGCTGGGGTGAGCAGGCGTGTGCAGCATCCGGAGGGCAGGCATGGGGCCTGCTGGCCTTTGAGAAGCTCCTGTGGTGGGCCCCAGATTGCAGCCAGTGCTGCCAGGGGCTGCACTCGTGGCTGGCAGTGGCGGGCAGTCCTGACTCAGGCGGCTTTGTTGCTCTCCTTAAAGCCTGAGGAATCCTCCCCATGGACTCCAGCCCCAGTTGTTGTCTCTCTGAAATGTCGCTTACCGTGTCCGGGTGTCTCAGCGCTGGGCATTATGTGGAGTGAAAGCACCTGTATTATCTCCTTGGGCTGCCCTACCAAGACCAGGTGGCTGAAACAACAGAAACTTATTTTCTCACAGTCCTGGAGGCCGAAGGTCCAAGATCAAAGCATTGGCAAATTGGGTTCTCCGGAGGCCTCTCTCCTTGGCTTGGAGGTGGCCGTCTTCTCCCTGTGTCTTCACGTGGTCTTCTCTCTGTGCGTGTCTGTGTCCTAATGTCCTTTTCTTATAAGGACACCACACGTATTGGATTGGGGCCCACCCTAACAGCCTCATTTTAACTATATTACCTCTTTAAAGATCCCTAGCTCCAAACACTGTCACTTTCTGAGGTACTGGGGGTTCAGCCTTCAACATATGAATTGGGGAGGGACACAATTCAGTCCACGTCAGTATCTCAAGTCTCAGTACGTGCTCAGGGGAAGATGTCTCTGTGGGTTGCAAAGCCCCGGAGTAGGTCTTCACATTTATCTCTCACCCAAACCCTTTCCCATAATTCCTGACCTTACACCCCTGCCTGCGAAGGTGTGAGTCTTCTAGAAGGTTACCTCTGAGGACGAGGCTGACAGAGACACGGTGAGAACGGGCCGAGTTCAGGAAAGGCCAGCGTGGTGGTGACCCCTCCCAGCGTCCGAGCCCCACACAGGCAGGCAAAGCGGCGGGGGGCTGGCTTCCTCGACAGGGCTCAGCACCGGCAATCTTAAAACATTCGTCCTTTGCTACACCAGCGTGGGGTTTTTTTTTTTTTTTTTTGCAAGTAGTCATTCTCCATGTACTCATGATTGAATTTAATAAAAACATCACAGTTCAAAAAAGACAAATTAGCGCCGTTCATCTTAGAAATTAATATGTGAGTGAATTTAACAAGAGATGAATTGTGCTGTGGAGGTCTGGTCCCTCCTCACCCACTCCAAGCACCGGTTGTTTGTCATTATGGCTGGAAATATGATTATTACTCTGGTATTGCTTGACATTTATTAAGAATCCAGAGGCTGCGTCTACATAGCAGAGAAAAGTGCAATTATCTGGGCACTTGGAGAAAAGAGCGTTTCCTGGCCTCCGTCATCCAAATAGACATCCCCCAAAGACCCCTGGACCACGACCATGGCTTCGTACAGGGCTGTTATGTCACCTGGTGCACAACATACCTTCTTCATAATGGCTGCTAACATTTTATGAGCACACATATGGATGTTATACATGATTTACCGACAAACGGGGAAAGCATTTTATTTCATTGTTTTCTCATTAATTGCTTCTATCGTTCAACTAAAACCAGGCCTCCACTAAGAACTTGTCTTCAGAGGTACATATGTCAGCCTTTGTGGAAGATTCATAATAGAAAAACTGTTTAGGTGGTCTGTTTACTGGATGTTTCAAAATCAGGAGAAGGCTGCGTTTCAGAGGGTTCAAATGTGGCAGGGGAGGAGGCCAGAACTGCCCAGATCTGACCCTGGCTTTTTGAAGATCCAGGCCTGTTGTCATCTGGTCCTGTGGGTCTCATTAATCCTGACCACATGGAACATTTACTCTGTGCAGGGAATGACTAGCTGCAGAGAATTTGGCCCAAAGGAGGTGTGAAGAAGGTCTATGAGCTTCTTTTCAATTTCTCAAACTTTTATTGTTGCCTCCACTTGCCAGGCCCCAGATCGTGCCCTTGAGGAGCTTATTCTGGGGGGCTGGGGGGGAAACTCAGTCATCACACCACAGAGTGCTGCCTCTGCAGGGCTCATCCTCTACCACGGGAGCCCCAAGAAGGCACACTGGGAAAGAAAGAGTGTTGATGATAATTATTGGTTTGCATGATGACTACCAAGTGCTCGTACAGATGTGGCTGTCTCTTGCTCACTGCCGCCCAACTATGTGGTCCTGTGTGTCAGATCCCTCTTCCGCTCAGCCAGCACCAGTAGGGGACAGGTGACCAGTGAGAGGTCAGTGAGCACGTGTGGTCCCTGGGGCCAGAAGTCTCTTCCACGTCAGCAGTTTCCCTCCTGCCTGGGTGAGTGGGAGGTGACTGGAGTTGAACTTCAACCTCTCTTTGGCCAGAGAAAGTTAGATGCTAAAGCAATCTGGAGTTGACACTAAAATCAAACAGTGTGGCCATTGCTTTCATTTATGGAATTGTTTATTAGTGAGCAAACAGAAACTTTAAAAAAGTATAAAAGAAGACAGCCTACAGTGGAGTCGCATATTATATGGGGTTAAGTTTTAAAATGTATTTATCAAATGGAAATCAAGTTGTCAACAATACTTTAAAAATTCCCCTGTACTGTCCACAGACAACACAACCATCTGTGATGGTGTAAATTCTGTACCGGCCTTCTGTGTGCGCACCAGGTGGCTTTGCCACCATTTTGGAGATCAATTATTATTTCTTTGTTAAGTCCCAGATGAAGCGACTGGCCTGCCCAATGTGGGGGACAAAATTTACCAATGAATAATAGTTTTCAAACATGATAATTACATTTAGTATAATAAGCTGTTTACAGCCAGAGGAGCTCACGGATGGTGTCCGCCTGAGAGAGCAACGACTCACACTCTCCATCTCAGGGTCACAATGGGGTTCAGGTTGAAGGGTGGGGTGAATCTCATTTTAGAAAATAAATTTTATTTTGGAATGTTTTCATATTCAATATTTCCATATACTCCTCACCCAGTTTCCTCCATTAACATCTTATACTACCATGGTACCTCTGTCAAAGCTAAGAAATTCACACTGGTGTATTACTATTAACTAAACTTCAGACTTTATTTCGATTTCTCCAGTTTTTGCGCTGATCTGGGATTCCATCCAGGGTACCATGTTACATTTAGTTATCATGTCTCTTCAGTCTCCTCTGGTTTGTGACAGTTTCTCAGACTCTCCTTGTTTTCCCTGACCTTGACAGTTTTGAGGAGTACTGGTCAGATATTTTGTAGAATGTCCCTCAGTGTGGGTTTCTTTAATGTCTTTCTCATGATTAGTCGGAAGTTACGGATTTCTGGAAGGAAGACCACAGAGGTGAAGTGCCCTTCTTGTCACATCGTACCAGGGGCATGTGACATCCGTGTGGTATCATCACTGGTGATGTAGTTTTCACCATGGTGTCTGTCAGATTCCTCTGTTATAAAGTTACTATTTTTTCCTTCCTTTTCTTTTTCCTTGATTCTTTATAATGAAGTCACTAAGTCAATCCCATGCTCAAAGAGGGTGAGCAATTAACCTCCACCTCCTAGAGGAGGGGGTATCTACATATATTATTATAAATTCTTCTGTAAAAGGTTTGTCCCTTCTCCCCCATTTACTTATTTATTCAATCTTATTTATATCAGTAGGGACTTGTCCATATTTATTTTAGAATTTGGGCTATAGTCCATTAAGCCCATTAAATTACTTATTTTGTGGCTCCAATTGTTCCAACTTTGTGCTCGCATTTAGCTGATCTCAGATTTGCTTTCACTGAAGCTCTCTTGACCCTTTTTCCCTGCTCACAAATACGTTTTAATGCAATTCCACTGTAACCCTTCCTAATATTTTCAGTGAGTGTGTTATTCAGGAAGAGTTAGGTTATGTTGCAGTCACAAAAACTGCCAAATCTAACTGGCCTAAAATAGCAAATACTTACTTCTCACTTGCACTACAAGTTAAAAAAGAGAGATCTTAGCAAATTGCTCTTGAGCCCTTAAAGCTTTTGCACACTTCTTGGTGGCCTCACGTAGCTCAAAGGTAGCAGGAAGTCTGATCATGCCATGTGCCTACAGGACAAGAAAACTGGAAATACTAAGCAAATAGCACTAATGATTAGCACATTGTATTTTCTTTTAGTTTTTTCTTTTCTATACAAATATATAACAACGTAATCATTGTTATTGTTAGCATACTGTTTTCTAACCTCCTTTAAAAAATTTTGGTAGAGCAAGAACCTGGTCATTAGATCTTTTTTGACACCAGGGCTGCAGTGAACTGTTGTGTAGGTTGCCTGCAAGGACATCTGGCCAGAGTGGCAAGGGGAGACTGAAATCCAGCCTTTGCTCCACTATTGAAGTTACCCATCTCAGTCCAGGATGGTGTCTACCCAAAGGGGGTGCCAGAGTGCTGGGGGCAGCCCTTTGTGAGAGCATGATTTGTGCCAACTGCACAGTACTCTAGCATGGGGATGAACCATCCTCCACTGTGCATATTTAAATTGTTTCATTTTGTGCTATTATAAATGGGATGGTAAAAAATGTCCACTGAATATTTGTGCATATATCTTACAATTTCCTTAGGACAAATTACTGGCAGCGACAAAGGTGAGTGAAAGGATGAAATGATAATCACGTGTTGGTCTGTGGTAGCTGCGGTGCAGATGAAGACTTGGCCTCCCTCCCTGCTCGGTGTCATCCCAGACCAAACATGTCAGTGCTTGGCTGGACAGGCCAGGGCCTGTAATTGTAATTTGGGCAGCAAGTTTCAGAGCAGGATCTGTGCTGCTGCCTTCAGATACTGGCCTTTCACGTTCTTGCGAGGCCATACAACTGTGATTATAGGAGTAATGATGCTTTAAACAAACAAGTGTAATGACTCTCATCAGTGGACAGCAAGTGTTTCCTGTGGGAAAGCTTGGATAGGAATGTCACAGCAGCTGGCAAGCTCCAGGGATGCCCCTGGTGGCAGGTGGACACCACCAAGCTGTGGTCAGCTCACTTAAAATTTACCCTCCAGGTAGGATGTGCCCAATTCCCCATTCTAAGAACCAACCTGTTTCCAGAAGCCAAACCCTTCCTGAAGAAGGCACTGGGAGAGCAGGGCCCAGGCCCTCAACCCCAGACCTGCTTTTCCTCTCAAATCTCCAAATAGCCTTTGGAGGCCCTTTGTTCTACTTCAAAGGTTCTCAAACTCTCTAATGTGCTGGCAGTTGCTAAGCAAAGGCTATTTAGTTCCAATAAGCTACGTAGAACTCTGCTCTGAATTTGTCCCTAATCGATGTGCTGCATCCACTGCTGTCCAGGCAGATGGGCCTCTGCCCTTGACCCGATCCAAGTCTCCTTCCTCCTGTCCACATCCTGAGTGTGACAACTTTCCAGGTCATTAAAAGACTCAAAGGCCAGTGGGAAAGTAATGTTTTCTTAGCATCATCGAGACATGCGTGTGACGGAGGTTCCCACGGTAACAGTCCAAGGACTCATCTTCTGACTCTACCACTTCCTGTGTTGACAGAGTCACTTTATCCTCGCTTGGCCTCAGTAAACTCTTCTTTAAAATAGGAATAATCGCATAACTTTGTCAGAAGGCTAAATGTTAAATTAATAATGCATATGGAAACTCCTTTGTCAGTTGTAAAGTGCGGTATGCATGTTAGTTAACTGGAAGTAATGTTGAGAAAACATACCAAGGGATAACAAATATTTGGGTTATCAATGCTCTTAGATAACACACTGCCGTGCCTGTTGTCTGTTCCCTCTCCTATCCTTCCAAGCATTCGCCGTTCTGTGCAAGACACCTGCTGAGCTCTCAGGGGAAGCAGCCATCCTGCCTCCTACCCCACCCTGGAGAGGGACACCATCAGGTGTAACCCACCCACTCTCCCCTGCCCCACTTACAGGTTCATGGCCGTCTGCAGCCACCCCAGGCCCTTCCCGCCAGCCTCGGAGCACGAGGGGACTCTCCCTTCCCCAGTGCTCAGCTCAACTTCTGCACGGGCTGCGGGTGTGCCCTTTCTCCTCTTATCCTGTAGAACTGTGCCATCTGTGACCTTTCTCTTTCCTTTGCTTTTCAACCTTCTCCTTTCTACTGCCCAGCTCCCCTCAGCCTGTGACACACTTGTGTCTTATCCTTCCTGTTTTAGCGTGTAGCCTGTCTCCTGTCTCTTTCTCTCCTTCAGAGTCAAGCTTCTTGAATGAGTTGTCTGGACACAGTGTCTCCTTTGCCTTATCTCTAGATCTCTAGCCAACCCGTTGCTGTCTAATCATTCCCCTGAGATGATTCTTGCAGAAGTTACCAGTGACCGGTTTCTATAGACAAACCCAATGGGCATTGTGAGGCCTTGTCTTACTGAGCTGCTCTGGTGCATTCTCTCTGCTTCAACTGCCCTTGGTTTTCATGACATCTCTCTCTCTCTGCTTTCTCTTAGCGCTTCTCTAACCCTTCTTCTCCTGACCTAACTTCACTGGTGTTCCCCAGGTTTCTGACTTTGTCCCTGCAATCTCCTCTCTGTCCTTACTCTCCTTGGGGGATTTTATCATCTCTCAGGATTATCTGTCACCTATTTGCTGATGACTCACAAATCTGCGTTGACTGTGGACCTCTCTCCCGAGCTTTCTTCTGAGGAAATCCGGTTGTACCATTGACTCTTCAAATTCAAAATGTCTTCGTACCGTGAAGACTTGCTCTTGCTTTTGTTTTTGTGATCTCTCAATGTTTTTTAGTTTATCTACTTTAATTCACTCAGTTAAGCAAACCATAAATTTTGGAATAGTTCTTGCCCTCTCATACAGTCACCAATTCCTGCCAACTTTGCGTTCCGTGTAGTTCTTGAATTGGATTCTCCCAGGTAGCTTGTTCCACTGTGTGAACCCTCACAGGTACTGTTGTGAAAGTGTCCTAATGGGGCTCTCTACTTCCAGTCTTGGGTTCATTCAATCCATCCTCCAAACTACTGGCAGAGTAAGCTGTCAAAGATGCCAAGTCAAAAAATACTAAAAGTCAAAAAATGGAACCACATCAGACTGCTATGTCAGTCTTCTCATTCGAGCATCATCTCCCCTGGGGAGCCTTCTCTGAACACTGGCTGATGCCAAGGTCACCTACAGTGTCTCCTTCACTGTATCCTGTGTCACCATGTCATCTCTGTCTCAACTCTGTCTCATATTAGTTCTTAACTATCTGTCCCTTCTATTAGGCTCCACAAAACCAGATAGGGGGTTCATCTTTGTACTTCGTACTTTGTGCCTAGAAAATAGTAGGTGCTCAACAGTAGGTGAATGTTTGCTGAGCTTAGCAACAGAGGGTAAATTTGAAGCCAGAAATGGAGTATCTGAGTTGCGTAAACAACCCTGGGCTGCAGCTACTGTAGACAAGGTATTTATTTGAAAGACAAAAATGATTTATAACTGAACTCATATAGCATATTCTAAGTGTTAATTTTGAAGAGACCATCTAAGTCATTTCTTTCAACTGATGTTACCCGTGACTCCAATATTTTACACCCAAACAGCCTCTTTGGCTGACCCTTTGCAGTTTACAAAGTACTTTCATTCCGCCACCTCCTCCTAGCTTCGTAACACCTCTGCAGAATAGATAAAGGAAGTACTGGTAACCTCGTTTTATAGACAATACGTTTTCAGAAGGATTAAGTGATTTCCCATGTAACACGGCTAGCAAGGACCCTACTAAGGTATCTGGACTCCTATGCTCTCTGCCTCCCACTCTCATCCTGCAATGCTCAGAGCCACATAAACGTCTTTTCACATTATCATGTTGAAGTCGGCCTGCCTGAAACTTCCTACCCTGGGCCTACTCAGCCCCCTGAGGGCATCCTGAGAAGGCCCGTCCCTCTTTGGCAAGATAGTCCCTTTGCTCTTTGAAGGCAGCTGCTTTGCCTGCAGGTGCCCCCGAGAGTTCTCTATTGCTGCAGCATGTCTCCAAAGCAGCACGTTAGAAAAAAGTCTGGGATTTGCCTTAGATGTAGAATTAGGCAAATTTTTCAGCATTTTATGTCACTTGTGATGCTTATAATGATTGTTTTACTTATAAATGCATATAAACAATATAACAGCAAAATTGAAGAAAATTTTACAAACAAAAAAAAAAAAAAAAGAAAGAAGAAAAAGAATAAAATCACCCTATTCCCATTAGTCCAAAACAGTAACTGGATTTTTAAAATTATATTGTTTTCATATTTTTTAGTCTTTGCCAACAAACACTTTTTTATTTTATTGAAACTTAAAATGCCTAGGAAAAACTGTTCAAATAACAAATAGACCGACTTAAGAATTTTAACAAAGTGAGTGTGTGACCACCACTGTGGTCAAAAAATACAGCATTAATCGTACCCAGAGGCATCCCTGACTTCACGCCCCAGGCCAGTCACCAGTCCTCTCTTCTCCAAAAGCACTCACTCTCTTGGCATCTAATATCACACATTAATTTTCCACATTTTAAATTTTATATAAAAGAAATAACATAATGTATACTCTTTTGCCTGTCTTATTTCATTCCCAATTATGTTTATGAGATTTACCCATAGCATTGAAGTGGTAGTTCATTCATTTCCACAGTGGCAGAGCAACAGTTCTCAAACTTCTGGGTTCCAGGACCCCCTCACCCCCTTAAAAATATTGAGGACTCGAAAGAACTTTTGCTTATGTAGATTATATCTATTGATATTTACTACATTATAAATTGAAACAGTTTAAAATAATGCATTTATTAATTTATTTTAAAATAACAATAAACTCATTATGTGTAAACATAAGTAACATTTTTAATGAATACAGTAGGCCCCTCTCTCCTCAGCTTTGCTTTCTGCAGTTGCAGTTGCCTGCGATCCACCATGTTCTGAAATACCAAATGAAAGTTTTCAGAAATAAAAAATTCATAAGTTTTAAATAACTTTTATTATACTATATTGCTATAATTGCACTATTTATTATTAGTTATTTTTGTTAATATCTTACTGTTCCTAATTTATAAATTAAACTTTATCATAGGTATGTATGTATAGACAGAACAGTATATACAGGGTTTGGTACGATCTGTGGTTTCAGGTATCCTTGGAACATCTTGGGAACGTATCCTCACAGATAAGGGCAGAACTATTGTATTTTTCAAAACAAAAAGAAATGAGAATAGTGTTATTGTTCTATATTTTTGCAGATCTAATATCTTAGGACTTAGTAGAAGACCACTGTATTATATTAAATATCTGCTTTTTTCAATGTGTTGTAATATGGTTTTTCTTCGGTTGAAATATATGAAGAAAATCAGGTCTCCCACAGATTCACGATGGAGTATTGTAATAGCTTTTTCAGAAAATTATAGATTTTCTTCTTTGATACTACACCAAAACTCCATAAGTGGTACTTTCTTAAAGGATATTTGAAATCTTTATTAGTGAGATTTTTATAGTATGTTACATTAAAATTTGTTGATCTGTCTTGTGCTTTGAATGGATATTTTAAAGCATACATGATTTTGTAACATGCATTTGAACATGCTTGTAGCATGCATTGGAAATATTGGCTTCCTAAGTGTATCTCCCAATAGTTGACATATTTCATCATGCAGTATGGAAGAATCATGCTCAAGTCACCACAGATTTTATTAGAAAAATCTTTAGCTACTGGGAAACCGTCAAACTTTCAAAAGCAGATAGATATGTTTTCCAAAATTCTAATATTTCTTTGAAAGCTCACATTTTATCTTTGGCAGCAAATACTGTCAGTTGTTTGATTTGAGATAACAGGTTCACTTTGCAAATTTTCCAGAAGATATCTGCCAGATACTCCTGTCAGTGATTGTAATTTTGTCTGCCAGTCATTTTTCCAAGTTAAAATGATGTTCTGTGAGAGAGGCAGCTAGTTTAGCTCACAACCCTAACAATTACATAAATGTTTTCACCAAGACAACCACCACATTTTTTGGTATTCAGAAGTGCTGTACGCAGACTTCCCATTTTATCACACAGACTATTAAAAGAAGTACATTCAAGGGTTGAGATTTAATAAAATTAATATTTTGTACTGCTTCTCGGGGATATTCTTAAGTGCAGACAGCTTTTTTTCTCTCCTACAAATGCCTTGATTTCTGCTAAGGTACTAGTTTTACTCACCATTGCTTTTGGGCCATCAATGCAAATGTCAACACAGTGAGGAAAAAAAGGCAAAAATGCCTTAGTATTTTGAATATAGTTTTGATTTCACAGGCCCTCTGAAAAGGTCTCAGGAACCCCTAGAGAGTCATGGACCACATTATGAGAACCATTATTATAAAGTATTCAATATATAAATATATCATAATTTATTTATCCAGTCTATTATAGAAAGGCTATTAATATTAAAGTCTATGTCTCCATCTAGATGGATGACTTGAATAGTGGAGGAAAGTCTTTTAAAATCTATATAGCCTCTTCAGTAAAATGTCTATTCACATCTTTTGCACATAGTCTAGTGGGAAGTTTTGGTTTTTAACTTGTTGAGTTTTAGGAGTACTTCTTCCATTCTAGGTGCTAGTCTTTTGATGGACATGTGGCTTGCAAATATTTTTGTCCAGACCATAGCATGGGTCCTTGTAGAGCAAAATGTTAATGTTGATGAGGTCCCGTTCATCAGCTTTTCCTTTTATGGATGGTGCTCTTAATGTAAAATTTAAGAACCCTTTGCCTAGCTCTAGATACCGTGGATTTTCTCCTAAAATATTTATAGTTTTACATTTTACATTTAAGTCTGTGGTCCATTTCGATTTAAATTTAGTATAAGGTGTGAGACTTATGTTCATATTTTGGGCTATGGATAGCCAATTGCTCCAGCATCATTTGTTGAAAACCTATCTATTGAATAGCTTTCGGAACTTTGTCAAAAATCAGTTGGGCATATATGTGTGGATCTGTTTCTGGATTCTCTATTCTGTTCCACTGATCTATGTGTCTATCTCTCAGTACCACAGATTCTTGGTTACTGTAACTGTTAGGTTAAGTATGAAATGTCTGATTTCCTTAAATACTAAGTTTGACAGTTGTTATCTCTGACATTTCACTTTGACACTTCTTGTTTTATTTGTATTGTGAAGGTATATCCTCATTCTTTCAAATGCACAATTTGGCTTGTGATTATCTTTCAAAGTGTTTTTTAGAGCAATTTTTGTGAAACAATGGATAAATCAAAAATTCGTGTTATTTTTGAATATGAGTTTCTTTGTGGAACCAATGAAGCACAGATAGCTCGAAATATCAGCAAAGTGTTTAGGAAGGATGTGGCTAACAAATGCATGGTATGTCAAGGGTTTGAGAAGTTCCATTATGGTGATTTTAATCTTGAAAATGAGCCACATGGGCAACCTAAGATCAAGGTGGATAATGATGAGCTGCATGCTGTAGTGGAAGCGAATCCATCTCAACCTACATGTGAATTAGCAGCAAGGTTTAACATTACTATTCCAACAGTATTGGACCATTTGAAACAAATTAGCAAGGTAAAGAAGCTGGATAGATGGGTTCAGCATGAATTAAATGAGCGTCAGAAGAGAAGTCGTCCCGAAGCTTGCCTTTCTTTGCTGTAATGACATAAAGGCGAACCATTTCTACGCCATATTCTTACATGCGATGAAAAATGGATTATTTTTGACAATTGCCAAGTATTCGGCACAATGGTTGGATGAAGATGAAGTGCCCAAACACAGTCCAAAACTGAATATTCATCAAAAAAAGCTAATGGTGTCTGTTTGGTGGTCCAGCACTGGTGTTATCCACTACAGCTTCCTGAAACCTGGTCAGTCAATTACAGAGGATGTCTACTGCAGCCACTTGAACAAAATGATGAGGATGCTTGTGATTAAGCAGCCAAGACTGGTCAATAGAGACAGGGCAATCCTCTTGCAAGATAACAGTCGACCACATGTTTCATAAATAACACTGCTTAAACTACAGAGGCTGGACTTGGAAACTTTCTGTCATCCACCATATTCAACCAGACCTTGCACCCACTGACTACCACTTCTTCCAGGCTTTGGACCACTTCTTGCAAGGAAAAATATTCAATTCTCAACAAGCTGTGGAAAACCTCTTTTGCGATTTCATTGACACTTGCTCTCCAGGCTTCTTCACTGCTGGCAGAAACAAACTACCCTTAAGTTGGCAAAACTGTGTCGATAGTTGAGGCGCATACTCTGATTAATTGTACTGCTTCTTGTTTGAGATATAATAAGCTACACTTTTGATTCGAATTGGACATTTCATATTTAATGGCCTAATATGTAAGTCTTGAAATCAGGTAGAATAATTCTTCTCGTTTTATTCTTAATTTTCAAGATTGTCTTAGCTCTTCTAGTTCCTTTGCCATGTGATTTTAGAAGCAATCTTGTCTGTGTCTTCAAAAAAATCTTGCTGGGGTTTCGATAAGAATTATGTTACCACAGATTACCACAGACAGGGTGGCTTAAACAAACACATCAATTGGGAAAGAAATGGCATCTTTCCATGTTGAGTTTTCCGTCTCATAAATGTGATATGTTTCTCCCTTTATTTAGATCTTCTTTGATTTCTTTCATCTGTATTTTGTAGTTTTCAGCACTTGCATCCTATGTGTATTTTGTTAGATTTACACCTAATTATTTTGTTATTTTTGAGAAATTGATATGATATTGTCTTTTATTTCAGCATCCATGTGTTGATTGCTAATATTTTAAAATATAATTAATATGTGTATGTTGCTTTTGTATCCTGTGACCTTGAGTTTTTTTTATAAATACCTTGAGTATTTACCTTATTGAGTTTTGTTTTGTTGTAATACTTAATTCAACACAATCAGGGCATCTGCAAATAGGAACAGTTTTATATATTTCTTTTCAATCTTTATGGCTTTTATTTTTTTTTCTTGCCTTATTGTACTGAATAGAACTTCTAGCGCTATATTAAAGGAAAGCAGTAAAAGCAGACATCCCTGCTTTTTTCCCCAGTCTTAGAGGGAAAAAGTATTCTTTATTTCACACTGAATATAATGTTAGCTGTAGGGTTTTTGTAGATGCTCTTTATCAGGCTGAAAAAATTCCCACCTATTCCTAGTTTGCTGAGAGTTTTTAATCATGATTGGGTGTTAAGTTTTATCGAATGCTCTTCTGCATCAACTGATATGATCATGTGATTTTCTTTAACCTGCTAATATGGTGGATTCGATTGATCGCTTTCTTTGGATATTTACCGGACTTGCATCCCTGGAATAAATCCCACTTGATCATTGGGTATAATTCTTTTTATGTATATTGAATTCCATTTGCTAATATAAGAAATTTTGCATCTACATTAATGAAAAATAGGGGGTTTTTTTGGTACCGTTTGTCTGATTTTGTTGTCAGGCTATTGCTAGCTTCATAAAACTAATTGGAAAATGTCAACTCCTTTCCTATTTTCTGGAAGATATTTTATAAAATTGATTTTAATTCTTTATTAAATGTTTTGTAAAAGTCTCAAGTAAAATTATGTGGACCTGGAAATATCTTTTGGGGGAGTTTAAAAATTATGAATTAAATTTCCATAATAGTTATAAGGCTGTTCCAATGATCTATTTTATATTGAGTGAGTTGTGGTAGTTTGTGTTCAGCAAAGAATTTGTTCCCTTTCTTCTAAGTTGTCATATTTATGTGTGTACAATTGTTCATAGTATTCTCTTGTTATCTTTTCGATGTCTGCAGGGTCTGTAGCAATAATAGCCTCTGTTTCATTCTTGATAATAGCAATTCGTGTTTCTCTTTTCATCTATGTCAGTGTTTCTATAGGTTTGTAAATTTTATTCATCTTTCCAAAGTGTAGGTTTTTGTTTCAGTGATTTCCTCTGTGTTTTTCTGTTTTTAATTTATTCATTTCTGCTCTTCATTATTTCCTTCCTTCTGCTTGCTTTGGGTTTATTTTTGACATTTTTTCTAGTTTGTCGAGTAGGCATTTAGCTTATTGATTTGAGAATTTGTTTTATCAGTTCAGGCTGCTGTAACAGACTACCACAGACAGGGCAACTTAAACAACAGAGATTTATTTTCTCATGGTTCCGAAGGCTGGGAAGTCTTAGATCATGGTGCTGACCAGTTTTTTTCCTGGTGAGGGCTCTCTTCCTGGCTTGCTGATGGCTGCCTTCTTACTGTGTCCTCATGTGACACAGTAAGAAAGCTCTGGTGACCTTTTTCCTCTTATAAGGGCACTAATACCATCATGGAGGCTCTACCCTCATGACCTTGTCTAAACCTAATTGCTTACCAAGTGCCCTACCTCCTAATACCATCACATTGGGGGTTTCAACCTATGAATTTGGAAGGAACACAAACATTCAATCCATAGTAGAATTTTTCTCTTTTCTAATGTATGCATTTTTTGCCACAAATTTTCCTCTCAGCAGTGCTTTAGCTAGGTAACACAAATTTTGATATGTTCTATTCAATTTCATTAAATTTAATGTATTTTTAAAAATTTCTCTTGAGACTTCTTTTTTGACATACTTATTTAAAAGTATGTTTTTAGTTTCTAAGTGGAGATTTTCTGTTATCTTTATGTTACTGATTTCTAGTTTGATTCCATTGTGATTAAAGAACACATTTTGCATGTTTTCATTTTTTAAAATTCGTCGAGGTTTGTTTTATAGCCCAGGGTGTAGTTTATATACATGTTGTGTAAGCAATTGATATGTGTTTTGTGAGCAATTGAAAAGAATGTGTATTGTACTATTATTGGGTGGAGCTGACTACAAATGTGGCTTACCCAAACATTTTTTAGAATTCCATTTTGAATTTTCATTGTTTTGAGTGTATCTCTTTGTGTAGCTTTTTTAGTTGTTGCTCTAGGTATCACATTATATATGTATATGTAACTTATCAGAGTCTGTTGGTATTGTCATGAAATGTAAATATACCTCCCTCCATTTATAATGTAATTATTTTAAATATTCCCTTTATATCCATTTAGAATTACATCAGTGTCATAATTTTTGCTTTAACCGTCACCAATAAGTTAGAAGTCTCAAGAGGAAAAGGCAAGTGTATTGCTTCTACCTATACTTTTGCTTACTATATTCTTTATTCCTCCTTGATGTTTAAAGATTGTTTTCTTTTATCATTTATTTTCTGTTTAAAGAGCTTCCTTTAGCCATTCTTATAGGGTAGCTCTGGTGGTGACAAATCCTATTAATTTTTCTTTATCTGAGAATGTCTTGATTTACCCTCAAATTCAAAAGGATATTTTTGCTGGCTATAGGATACTGGGTTGACAGTTCTTTATTTTAAGCACCTAAAAGAAACTGTGCCACTTCCTTCTGACCTCCATGGTTTCTGATGAAAAAGTTTACTGTTATTCAAACTCCTCTGTAAGTAAGGCATTGTTTCTCTTTTGCTGCTTTTAAGATTTTTTTCTTTGTCTTACGTTGAAGAAGTCTGACTGTAATGTGTCTTGACATGGATTTCTGTAGGTTTGTCTTTTGGGGATTTGCTTAGGTTCTTGAGCTTGTAGATTTAAGTCTTTTGTCGATCTGGGTTTTTTTTTTTTTTTTCCTTGAGTAATTTTGTTTTTGACATAGTCTCACTCTGTTGCCTGGGCTAGAGTGTGGCGGTGTCATCATAGCTCACTGCAACCTGTTTGAGTGGTTTTTAAGCACCACCGTCTTTACTCTTTCTTTCTGGGATTCTGATGACACAGATATTGGATCTTTCGTTGTAGTCCCATAGGTCTCTAAGGTTCCATTTATTTTTTTCTCCATTCTATTTTCTCTCTGTTCTTCAGAATGCTGCTTGCTGTCGCTGTCTTCCTGTTCACTCATGCTTCCCTCTGTCCCTTGCATTCTGCTGCTGAGCCCATCCATTAAGGTCATTTTTTTCCCTTCAGTTACTGCTTTTTTAGTTCTAAAATTTACACTTGGTTCTTCTTTACATTTTCTATTTCTCTAATGAGACTTTCCATTTATTGGCTGAGGCCCCTAATTTTTTTTTGTTTGTTACAGGCATGTTGTTAATCGGTAGTTGTTGAAGCATGATGTCTGCTTTAAAATCTTGGTCAAATTGTTCTAACATTTCTGTCTTATTCTGTTGCGTGTGCTGATTGTCTTCTTCTATTCAGCGTGAGATTTTCCTGGTTCTGGGTATGAGTCTATGTTTCGAGACTCTGGATCTTATTTTTTCAGTTCCATAAATGCTTGTTCACTAAGCAGCTTTATTTAGCTAATTCATATGCCATACACTTCACCCATTCAAAGTAAACGATTCAGTGGTTTATAGTGCGTATGTAAACATGGCGCAACCATCACCATAATCAATGTGTAACGTTTTCACCACTCCAGAAAGAAAATCCATACTCTTCAGCTATCACTCTTCTCTCCCTTGTCCTCTAGACACAGGCAAGAACTAATATGCTTTCTCTCTTTACAGACATTCTATATAAATGAAATCATATAATATGTGGTTTTTGAGATTAGCTTCTTTCACTTAGGATCCTATTTTAAGGTTTATCCATGTCGTAGCATGTGTCAACACTTCATTCTTTTTTGTGGCCAAATAATATGCCATTGTATGGCTAGACCACATTTTGTTTATCCATTCATTAGTTGATAAATATTGGGGTTGTTTACAACTTTTGTCTATTAGGACTAATACTGCTATAAACATTCATATACAAGTTTTTGTTTGGACATAAATTTTTATCTTGGGTATATACCTTGGAGTGGAATTTCTGGGTCTATGGTAACACCAGACTATTTTCTAAAATTCTACTCCATTTTACATTCCCACTAAAATGGATGAGAGTTTTAATTTATCCACGTCTTCAGTAATACTTGTTATTATCTAAAGTTTTTATTCTAGCCATCCTGCTTCGTCAGCTATTTCATTGATCCCATTGTGGGTTTTATTTGCATTTTTCTAATGACAAATGACACCAAGTATCTTTTTACCTCTTAGTCATTTGAATATCTTCTCTGGAGAACATTCTGTTCAGATTCTTGGTCCATTTTTAAGTTAGACCATTAGGCTATTTTTCTTTTTTTATTATTGATTTCTAAGGGTTCTTTATATATTCTATGTGCAAGTCCTTGGTCAGATACATGATTTATAAATATTTTCTTCCATTCTGTGGGTTGTCTTTGTACTTTCATGACAGTGTCTTTTGAAGCACAATTTTTAATTTTGGTGAAGTTCAATTTATCCTTTTTATTATTGCTTATGCTTTTGGTGTCAAATCTAAATCTGACAAATGCCAAATCTGAGTTCATTAGGATTTACTCCTAACTTTTCTTCTGAGAGTTTTATAGTTTTAGCTCTTATATTCAGGTCTTTATTTCACTTTTGAGATAAGTTTTATATATGTTACGAGGTAGGGGTCTAACTTTATTCTTTTGCATGTGGCTATTTGGTTTCCTAGAACAATGTCTTAAAAAGACTGCTCCTTCCCCATTGAATAGTTTTGACACTCTTATAAAAAATTGTATATAAAATAACTAAAAGAGTAGAATTGAAATGTTCCTAACACAAAGAAATGATAAATCTTTGATGTGGCAGATACCCCAGTTACCCTGATTTGATTAATACATATAATTTGCCTGTATCAAATACCACATGAACCCTGTAAGTATATACTACTATTATGTACCCATAATAATTTAAAATTAAAAAGTAAAAATTATATGTAGCCACATGGTTTTAGTTTTTGACTCTTAATTTTATTCTGTTGGTCTTTATGTCTATCATATGCCAGTGCCATACTGCCTTGTTTACCATTGCTTTGTAGTAAGTTTTGAAATCAGGAAGCATGAATCTTTCTACTGTTTTCTTCTTTTTTTAAAAAAAGATTGTTTTGACTTTTTGGGGTCCCTTGAAATTTTATATAATCTTGAGGATTGGCTTTTCAATTTCTACAAAAACTGGTCATTGGAATTTGATAGGGATTGTGTTATTCTGTGGGTTGCTTTAGGTAGTATTAGCATTTTAACAATATGAAGTCTTCTTATCCATGAACATGGGATGTCTTTCCATTAATTTAGGTCTTTTTAAATTTCTTTGAGCAATGTTTTGCAGTTTTCATTGTACAAATCTTTCACTTTCTTGGTTAAATTTATTCCTAGGTATTTTATTCTTTAGGATGCTATCATAAATGGAATTACTTTCTTAATTATTATTATTATTGTTTGGATTGTTCATTGCTAGTGTATAGGAACACAACTGATTTATACGTTTTGATCTCATACACTGCAACTTTGTTTAATTCATTTATTAGTTCTAGTAGTTCTTTTATGGATTATTTGGGATTTTCTGTATATAGAATCATGCCATCTAGAGATATTTTTTCTTCTTCCTTTTCAATTTGGATGGCTTTCATTTGTTTTTCTCACTTAGTTGTCTAATCTAGAACCTCCAGTACAATGTTGACTAGAAATATTGAGAGTGGACATCCTTGTCTTGTTTCTGATGTTAGGGCAAAAGCAACCAGTCTTTCACCATGATGATGTTAGCTGTGAGTTTTTTGTAGTTGCCCTTTATGAGATTGAGAAAGCTGCTTTTTTCCCTAAGTGGTTGACATTTTTTGTCATGAAAGGATTTTACATTTTGTCAAATATTTTTCTGTGTATATTGAAGTGTGGTTTTTGTTTTCTATTCTATTGATGTACTGTATTACATTAATTACTTTCAGATGTTAAACTATGTATTACTGAGATAAATCTCACTTGGTCATAGCGTATAATTTTTTTATATCTTGCCGGATTCAGTTTGCTAGTATTTTGGTGAGGATTTTTGCATATATATATGTAAATGTATATATGCAAATATATATTTATATATATAAAAGATATTGGTCTGTACTCTTCCTGTGATGTCTTTGGTTTTTGTATCAGGGTAATAACTGATCTTGTAGAATATGTTAGGGAGTGTTCCCTCCTCTTCTAATTTTTGGGAAAGTTGTGAAGAACTGGCATTAATTCTTCACTAAGTGTTTGGCAGCATTCAGCAGTGAAGTCATCTGGGGCTCAGATGGATTTTCCTTGTGGATAGGTTTTCTTTGTTGGTTTGGTTTTACTAATTTCTTTTCTTTTCTTGTTATTGGTATATTTTGATTATTAGTTTCTTCTTGAGTTAGTTTTGATAATTTGTGTCTAAGAATTTTTCCGTTTCACCTAAGCTATCTACTTTATTGGCATACAGTTGTTCATAGTATTTCTTTATTTTTTTAAAAAAAG
This sequence comes from Indri indri, assembly GCA_004363605.1. NCBI lineage: Eukaryota > Metazoa > Chordata > Mammalia > Primates > Indriidae > Indri > Indri indri. Next base: position 103,203 of record RJWJ010001921.1, read on the forward strand.
TATGTAAGGTCAATAGTAATGTCCTCTCTTCCATTTCTGATCCTTGTAATTTTATCCTTCTCTCTTTTGCTTGGTCAATTTAGCTAAAGGCTGCCAATTTTGTTGCTCTTTCCAAATAACCAGATTTTGTTTTGGTTTCATTAATTTTGTCCATTGTTTTTCTATTCTGTAATTTATTACTTCCTGCTCTAATATTTATTATTTCCTTCATTCTGCTTGCTTTAGGTTTAGTTTGCTCTTTTCTGTTCCTAGTGCCTTAAGGTGGAAGATTCAGATATTGATTTAAGGTTTTTCTTTTTTTCTTAATATAGGCACTTACAACTGTAAATTCCTCTCCATGTTGTGCTTTAGTTATGTCCTATATGTTTTGGTATGTTACGTCTTCATTTTTACTCTCAAATATTCTCTTTTGATTTTTTCTTTGACCCTTGGTTATTTAAGAGTGTGTTGTTCAATTTATACTTATTTTTGATTTTGCCAAGTTTCTTTTTGCCAATTTCTAATTTTACTCCATTGTGATCTGAGAACAAACTTTGTATTATGTCTATCTTTTTAAATTTACTGGGGTTTATTTTATGGCCTCAGCTTCTCAGCCTCTTGTGCTGTTTGAAAATTTGTAAATATTTCAAGGGCCAGAAAGAAAAACAAAACATAAAACTCACCTCAGTGAGTTTTCTTTCTCTCTAGGATCTTGGCTCCTCAAATCTTAGCTCTCTTGGTAGCTCTATCTTAAAGCAGATTATTCGAATATAGATTTTTGTTGTTATTTTGGGGAGGAAAGTTGAGCCCCTACAAGCTAACTCATCATAAGTGAAAGTGGAAATCACCCATAAACATGTATTCGAATGTGTTAGTATGAGTATATCAGCATAGGTGAAGTCTTTGTTTATGCGGTTGTGAATGATTTGACCAACAAATCCTGAAACCATTATTTTCCCGGGCAGTTGGTCAGCATAGAGAGAAGTTCTCATCTAAAATCACATCTGTCATTAACCTGTGACTTGTTTTCTGTCCAGGATTTTGTGTCATGTATAGAGAACTACAGAAGAAGAGGACAGGAACTATACGCATCTTTCTACAAAGACCATGTACAGGTAAGAAACAAAACATACCTTTTCTCTACACAATATACTGGGATTCACCAGGAACCTGGAAAAAGAATCACAAGGACCTTGAACCTGAAAGAAAGAATCACAAGGGCCTTCAGTTTATGTAAAGGAAATGGTCATTAATGATTCAGTCTTGTTTGTATGACCTGCACCGTAGGCTTAGGAAGCTGGCCTTGTGTCCATCCATTCATCTGCTCATTCGTCCACTCAGTAAATAGCTATCAAGAGCCCAGGATGCTCACACCCTGCCGGGAGCCTGGAGCAAACATGCAGACCTGGGCCTGACTCTCAGATAATTTCACTATGAAGGAAGGATATACACTAAATAACTTCAAAAACAAATAGACAGTTATAACTTTTGAGGGGTGCTAGATGGGGAAAGCACAGGTACAAAGACAGAGTATAGTGGGGGAGGAATCTAATTTGGGTGGATCAGAGGTCCTCTCCAAGGAAGTGACCTTTAAGCCGAGAGCTGAAGAAGGAGGAGATGGGCAGACGCACTGGGGGAAGAGTGTTTTTGGCTAGGGGAGAGCATGTGTGAAGGTCCTGAGGCAGGAAAGACTGGATGTCATCGACTCACTGGGGGAAAAAGGGACTGGGAAGACCTGGGCCGAGAAGGGACAGGAAGAGGAGGCAGAGGCCAGAGCAGACAGGGCTTGTGCCACATTAGGATTTGTGCATTTTATCCTAAGTGCAGTGGGTTGTCACTGACAAGAGTGGGCTTGGATATTTAAAGCACATGTCTGGGCATGACTCCTGTACAGTCTAGGCAAAGGACTCTGGCTCTCCTGCCAACCAGAGCCCTGTTTGCATCCCAGGTCTGCCCCTTCCTATGCTTGGGCCTCAGTGTCCTCATCTGCAAGGTGGGATAATAGTTCCCAACTGTGAAGATTTAAGAGCAAATGTGAAGCACTCAGGCTATGGGTGGTAGAGAATGGGTATATCGTATGTGTCTGTGGAATGGCTAAGAAGTTAATTTTTAGTTGGTGATATTGTTATTCACAAAAAAAAATTTTAAATGATTGCTAATAATAGAATACAACATACAGTCTTAAACTGTTATTGATTAATTATATTATTTACTGAGCAATTTCTCTGCTCCAAAGCCAGTTCAAGGTATACAAAATATAGACATTATGATGATACTTATTGGCCTTGAAGATGCTTAAACTCTGATAGGAAAGGACAAAGAGTAAAGAAATACCCAGAAGATATGGTGACGAGGTCCACACTGGGATGTTCTACCACAGGAAAGGAGTGATGGCGTGTAAGGAACCTTTAGTGTGCCTGGGATGGTAACCTCGTTTGGGAGCACATGACATGTCCCTGGGAAGAGGGGTTCATTAGCTGTGTGGTCTGCACCCCAGAAACACAGAGTCCAGCAACATAACATCCTAGGCTCTCCCGGGTAACAGGAGCAGCAGCTTGTCAGACACGGCAGTGTGAGAGAGCAGGTTTGGGTGTATGGGACGTGCTCTTGGCCACTGTCAGAGGGGTCAGCACATATGTCTGGTTTCTCCAGCTGCACAAGCTACACAAGCTGCTCTTTACTCAGTTTGGACAAGGGTTTTGCTATGGGCACCTACCCTGCCCTAGTGCTGCTGACTGTGCTGCGCAGCTGAGTAGGATGCCTCTTGGCTTATTTGGGTGTCATCTGCCTGACTGAACAGACCTTTGCACGTCAGTGCCCCACCACATGGATTTGCTGATTTTATTCAGGACTAGCAGTGCGGCTCGTAAATTCAATTGCCATTGAACTTATCTCCCTCTCCCTCCTTGTGTAGGATTACACCCTTTATTTATGGACAGAGGACATTGTTTATTTAAACTTTCAGACTGGTATCTGATCAAGAGCGTGACCATTTCTGTTCCTGTGGTTAGAAGAGCCTGGAAGACATGGTGATGGCTAGGAGAGCTGCGCTCTGGGGCCCTTTGTGAATTTCTGCTGAAATTTGTGAGATGACAGGTTTATGTGGAAGGATGGGACCCGAGCAGAGGCTCTGAGCCCAGAAGGAAGGGTCCAGCCTCCTGGAACATCAGCCTGTGTCGTTTTCACCAGCGGGGCCTGACTGGCGCTCAGGGAGTGCTTGAGAAAGTTGCGCAGAGTTTTTCTGTTGATTGGGGCATTTTTGAGAAAATCAGCATTTAGAGGCTAATCTACAAGAATACTTTCCAAGTGTTTAAATATTTAAAACAGATTGTTTTGACGTTTAAAAGAATCCAGATGTAATCACTGTCTGCCAGAGATAATGGGGTCTGGAGAATTCACCCTACTTTTTAAGGGGCAGGCTTTGCCAACACAAGCCCCCGCTCCGCTTTCAGAAAAGTCCAACCAAAACTCAGGACAGAAATCAGGTTTGTGAAATCTGCCTCATTCTTCAAGGATGGCTCCTCCCAGGTGCACCCAGTGAGGCCCTCCCGGGAGGCTGGTGGTGCTGAGACCCAGAGCCCCTGACCGCGGGGCTGTCGGTGACAGGCATGCCAGGCTTCTCGCACCCAGCACTTCACCCACACTGAGAGGACACTGGAGAGGGCAGCAGACCACGGCACGACAAGGTGACATTACCCAGTGCCCTGGAAGTTAACCGACGCATGATTACATTCTGTCTTTTATCAACAGCAAGTCGTGCAACTGTGACACTTACTCCCCCAATTTCTCCTCACTCCAGAAGTACTGGCGAGAATGGCTGCCCTCCTCTGGCCCTGTTCAGATTCCCTTTGTCTTATCTGAGTCATCGTCATTCTGTCGTCCAGCTACTCTTGTCCTGCGTGTTACATACTTAGGCCATTCTGTTCTTATACTGAATCTCTATCATAATTTACAAAAATGATTCATGCTGTGTACACAGTCTTTACTGGTTGAAGCTCTTTGTGAGATACCTGCTACCCCAGAAATGGCCTTTCTTTTAGTACGTGCGGGGCACTGTTCTGACCCACTTTCTTTTGGGCTTTCTAGGGGCCAATGGGCTATTTCCATTTTCTTGCTCAGTCTCTGGCTACTCGTTAAGTATTTGTCACGGCTCTCTCAAATGCAAGAATTGGAAACTCAACTCAAACTGTCTTAAGCAACAAATAAAATGTTTTGTCTTACTGAAGAATGCAGAGAAGAGCAAGCTTCAAATAGTGTTCTGATCCACGTATCCATGCTCTCTGAGCAGAGCTAGAGCCTCGTGTTCCGCTCCCTCTGCTTGGGCTCCAGAGCGCACCAATCAGCCCACCCCGTAGCACTCACACCGACTGGGACTAGTGCGACCTAGGGAAGTGTTCATCCCTAAAGAAAGGGGCAGGGTCGGCACTGCTGAAGCAACAGGGACTGAAAGTAGGGAAGGGCTGATTGTCCAACGGGAAATCCAAGTGTTCCTACCCAAGGGCTGCTGTTCAGTCAAAAATCATAGCTGCTCATGACAGCAGAATCCCTGACTGAGTCTCAGGTAAGGCATTTGGCTCACTTGCAATTTAGACTGAGAGAGGACCTTGCACTCTGCAGAAAGATGGGTGTTTCAGAACACCTTTGCAGGTGTGGGAACTCAGGGCTTTTGCTGTTTAGTCAGCTGGCATCCTCTGACCTGGGGCCACATGTAACTTGTCGTCATGGGCAAAACCATCACTCCTCTCCCAGGGATCCCACCACGGACACACGTCTGTCTGGCTGCAGGCAGTGTATGTGCCTTGCGATGAAGACTTAGGCAGCTGTGCACCTCCAGGTTGCACAGGTGGAGCCTTGGGGTGGAGAATTGCTTAATTTAAGGACTTTAGAGAAACAAAATAATCTTACTTTGAAATAATATAAGCTTTTTTCACACTAATAGCACTGGCTACTTAAGCTGGATAAGGCACAACATTAAGCTCTTGAAAATATTGTATCTTTTAATCCTTCCATAAGCCTGTGTTTTTATTGTTATGGTAATATTATTAACCAAAGTTGACTAATGAGGAAGCTGAATTTCCTTCAGATTAAACTGCTGATGAATTGCAGAAACATGAGGATCCAGGTGCATCAGACACCAAAGACCACACTACACACTGGGCACTGTACCCCCAGCCATGTTTTCATGGGAATGCCTCCTGACAAGTTCTGAGAACAATTTGCCCATTTAAAATGGCCCGGGTTTGCAGGACCTAGATCTAAAAATCCTCCAGTCTTTGCAGTAATGCCGGCAGAAACCACGAGCTCATAAAATGACAATAGCTCCCCAGCAAAGGCATCTAGCTCCCAAGCTCAAGGAAGGCTTTGGAATCCGACAGACTGGGTTTAAATATCAGCTTGGCCACCTGTTGGTCTTTGGGGAAGCCACTTCTCTCCAGACTTAGTGTCTTCATGGGGATGATAGAAAGTACTTCTGCATGGTGACACTGGGTAGAGAGAATGAGCTAAAGCAGGTGAGAGCTCAGCCTCATGCATGACCATGAGTGTCTTTTCTATTTATGTTAAGTTATGCTTCCTGCATAACTAAGATATGCATTAGCTCTTTCACCTTTCTGTTTTCTGAAAAAACAAAATTCAAATTTAGAGCAAATGCCATCGAATATCTGAATAATTGCAAAAGTTTACCCTCCAAAGTTGATTTACTGTCCAAACTGAACTGAAAATGTTTCTTTGACAGACGATGCATGAAACTTCAATGTGGCCTGTAAAGCAGTTTAGGGGTGTCGATGCATTAATATTTTTTATTGACCACATACTCCAACTGTGAGGACTTCATAGATATTGGGTAGGATTATTTTCATTAATGTGAAAGGTTTTAGCTTCTATGAACATTCTAGAACCCTTGGACATTCTAGAATCATAAGATATTAGGATTTGAAAGGCCCTAATGACAGGCCCTCTCATTTAATAGCTGGAGATTCTGAGGTCCAGAGGTGGGAATGACTTGCTCAAATCAGCCACTTGTCAGCAGGGCCACTAGTTCCCCCTCTGCTTCCAGCCCAGTCACCTGGAGCAAGTGTGGTGTGTTGAGCATCATTTTTGAAGGGCAGGGACCATGGGAAAATTCTGTGTCCACTGATGGGAAAGCTGCAGGACCTTCAGGACCTGTGGCTCTGCCTGGTACCCAGCAGTCTCATGGCTCTGAAGGCTGAAGGGAAGATGGTTTTCTCCTCTCCCAGCAGGGATTAAGTGATTTCAAAGCTGGGGAACTTTCCTTCTCCTGGCCTGGTCCTGTCTCTAGTGAGCACACTGAACATCCTCAGGGTGCTCAGGACTACCTATAGCAGGTATATTTCTCAGTCAATTAAGAGAGACTTGGCCTGTTCACCCCAGGAGGTTTGGGGCCAGGCCCATGAGAAAAATATGTCCAGAGATGACACTGTGTTTCTGTTTCCCAGAGACGGAAATGTGGCAACATCAAGGCAGCCAACGCCTGGGCCCGGATCCGGGAGCAGCTTTTTGGGGAGCTGGGCTTGTGGGGCCAAGGGGCAGAAGCCACACCCAGCCCCCGGTGGGAGCTGGACTGGAGAGAGGGGCCTGCCCGCATGAAGAAACGCATCAGACGCATGTCTCCACTGCAGGCCCCAAGCCCAGGAAGGCGCAAGGTTGGAGTTCGGTGCAGCAAGACAGTGATGGTTACAGGCGGGCACTGTGTAGGGAACAGCTAAGCAGCTAAGCTAAGAAAGCTAAGCAGCTCGTTAGCTTTCCCATCTTGTGTTGTTTTCATCAAGTAGGAGAGATAACGTATGCAGTTAAATCTAAGAGAGCCCCATAATTTATTCTTGAAGTCATTTAACAGAAGAAAAGACTCACTAACCCTCCCAGATACCTAGAAGGGATGCTGTAACTACAGCCTGAATGGATGGATAAGTGAGTGAGTGAATGAATGAGTGGTTCATATCTGTGCCACGGACCCAGTACCATGGTGCAATCTACAGAAGTCCAGTGGAATAATCTGGATATGTTTGGAAAGAGTCAGGGAATGGCCCTTGTTTGCTTGTACAAGTTTTTGTCTTTGAGTGCAACCCACATTGCTACGAGCACCATTGCACAAGCAAATCCTATAATAAGTTTTCCAATGAAACTGTCTTGAACTCAGCTATTTCTGCAAGTTTGAGCCTGAGGAGTGACCCACTCATTCATTCCAAACAAAATCAAAGCTGTATTGGCTTCCCAAACAACAGCGTCCGGGTAGTCCCTGGGAGTTTGCTGTAATGAAGCTCGAGCTGTGTCTTCAAACTCACATTTTTCCCATCAAAAGGGATGGACCAGTTGGATTCATTTGGGAGTGGATATAGAAAAATCTGTCAATAGTTTTCATGTCCTCATTGAATAATCATGATTTAAAATATTCTAAATGGCAGAAAATATTCTGAAATATTCCGAACACTGGAATGTTGCGTTCATCCCAAGCTACAATGTTGCGTTTATTCTCTAGTCTATAACCCCAGCATGTTTTAAACCTTTATAAAACCTAATAGAAATTATATTTCATTTATCCAGTAGACATTTGTATTTTATTATGTATTGTCAATAAACACTTGGTGGTATGTAGCCTTTTTCCCTTAAAACATTCTTGGGAATTGGAGATAGGAAAAATCAGTAGCCTACTCGCTGTGCCGTTGACAAAGCCGGAGACTGGCTGCAAAACCTGCTCTCTGTGCGGCAGGCTGTCCAGCCCCAGGTGCTCCCCCATCCCCTCTCCAGGTGGCCCCACACAGACATCCAGGATGCTATTTAATCCCATCTTGGCATCATCTTTGGTAATTACTGTAAGTCTTACTTAATGGAAGACTGTGGGTTTTTTCCCCTTTGACTCAGGAACATTAATACTTGCATTTTATTGTGGTCCTTTAGGATTTAGCATTTCCCTGCCCTTGGATCTGAGTCATGACTAATTTGAAGGGGTCACATGTATGTGTGTGTTTGTGAATCTGTGCATGGCGGGGGTAGGGGATGTATGTATAGTATCCAGGATTTAATTCCTCTTTTCTCTGGTCTTATTTCAGGAGAGCCAAGACAAAAATGGTGCTATTTCTCAAACAAATGCTGAAAACCAAGGTATTCAGTTTATCATTTTATCAATTTTTTCCTTTGATAATTAAGCCAATTATTGATTTTAGGTAGTTTCTCACTAAAGATATTAAATTAATATTTTAGAAGAAGAAATTGCTGCAAGTCTAGAGTAGGCAGCAATAAGACTCTTCGTTACTGTGTTTCCAGACCAAAGAGGAACCTATTCCAGATGTATACACCTGTATTAAGGTTTCGACAATAAGAATTTTTTAGAGGAGACCATCTTGTTAATTTGCTTTGTCCAGGAGACCTTAAAAATATCCCCAAACAATTCAACTACATATTCAGTAAGTGACCAAAAACAGAGGAAGACAATAAAATGTTTCAGAATAAAAATAGATGGAATAAGTAGTTAGCACTTTTTACATTAAATTAATTCTATAATTATGAAAATTATGGATACAATCATTATTATTTTCCAAATTTGAAGAAAATTCTTAGAGTCATTTTTGATGTTCATACTTACTTTTTATTTGTATAATTATCATGAAGGAATTTGGTTCAGTTGCTTTTCTAAAAATATGGGGTTTATTTTCAGAGGTCCTTTTGGCACGAACACATCTAAACACACACATACATACTCTGTGTGTGTGTGTGTAATTTTGTGTTTTTCCACCAAGGACTGCCTTTTGGTTTGAACACTCTCTGGCCGTGAGTTTCACTGTGGCCCAGACCCCAGCCAGTGTCTTCTCCTCGGCCCAGTGACAGCTTCTTAGTGCTGATCCAGCTTGTCTCATACACTGCCTGAGAACAGAGTTTGCACTGAGCTTACGACCTTGCCGGTCTGTAGCAACAAGAGCCCAAAAGTGAGGATCTCAGGCTCTGATCTCAGGGTGATTTGGGGGTCCCATTGTGGCACAGAACATGGATGACGTTGTAACCCCTCTCCACCCCGAGCCCCGCCATGCTGAAAGCAGAACGACCGCCTGCCTGATCCGCCGCTCGGAGGTGGGAGCGTAGGGAGTGCAGTGGTGGAAAGTATGTTCCGATTTCGTGTGGACTGTGGCCAGGGGCTTCTGTGTCCTCTCGTTCCCAACATGCAGAGCCCCTGGGTACCTGTGACCCTGGGCCTCCTTGGTGTTTCCAGCATGGGCCCTGAGTAGGAAGCTTAGTCAAGGGAGAAGAAAGGATCTGTGGTTCTCCACCCTGCCTTTCCTCGGTGCCTGTTCTTCTAGGATTGTTCTTCTGTATGGGAAACTGCCTATGAGGGTTTGCTGTGAGCAGCAGACACTTTCATTCACCCAGATGTGTGATTCCCAGGTGGGGAGGAAGTCAAGCTTCTCGGCACAAAGAAAATGTCCCGTAACCTGTTGGCTTTGTAGTCATGGCCGACATGCATGCTCCAGGCAGGCAGAAGCTCAGGACAGGTGGTGGAGGTGCAGGATCCGGGAATCTGCATAGTTACCTGCTTAGCTTGGACCCACATGTTCCTGCCCAGAAGTGTATCCTTAGGAAATAAATCTAGACATGCACTCAGATGATTGCAGTTCAGTACAGTCATGAAATAGAAACCATCTGCAACTTTAAAAAATAGGAGATGGATTAATTGATTATGAAATTGCCATATAATAGATATTACACAGCCAATTAAGTTGTTCTAAGAACTTTTAATGGAATGGGAAAGTGCTCATGATGTAATCTTGATTGAAAAAAATAATAGAGAAGAAAAACTGTAAATGCACTGTTATTCTTATCATGTCAAAAAATTATGTGTGTGTGTGCATGGATGTGTCCAGAAAAGATGTTGAAAGTGAATCAACCAAATTGTAAACAGTGGATCCAAACAGCCTAGAGATTAACAGACCAGACTCTGGACTCAGAGAAACTTTGTTCAGGTTCTGCCTCCGGGTCTTAGTAGCCATATGATCATAGCCTTTCTCAGTCTTTTCATTTGGCAAGTGAGGATGAAATGGTATCTACAACCCAGGTAGGACTAGATGAAAAACAATGTCATCACAGGTATCCGGCACAGAGAGAGGGCTTACTAAATGAGAACTGTTATTATTAGCACTGTCTCTGGGTGCATGGGTGATATTTGTTTTATTTCTCACTACTTCATGGCTTTTCCAAGTTTTTTGTAAGAGGAAAATACTATTTCTATAATTAGAAAAAACAACAACTTCTTTTAAAAGTGGGAACACATGTGGTGCTTGTTTTTCCATTCTTGGGATACTTCGCTTAGTAGAATGCGTTCCAACCCTATCCAGGAGTATACAAGAGGTGCTATATCACCATTGTTTCTTAAAGCTGAATAGTACTCCATGGTATACATATACCACATTTTACTAATCCACTCATGTATTGATGGACACTTGGGCTGTTTCCACACCTTTGCAA